>JAGDFM010000696.1:0-14320 GCA_019155715.1 Phytophthora pseudosyringae
TATATTGGAGACAGCGGGGATGTCGTTACACCATTCATGCAGGTCGGAACTTACCCGACAAGGAATTTCGCTACCTTAGGACCGTCAGAGTTACGGCCGCCGTTTACTGGGACTTCCATTTAATGCGTAAACATTTCCTATTAATCTTCCAGCACCGGGCAGGTGTCAGACCCTATACATCATGTTACCATTTAGCAGAGTCCTAAGTTTTTATTAAACAGTCGCAACCCCCTATTTTGTGACACCTAATTATTAAAATAATTAGGTACTTTTTATCCCGAAGTTACAAAGTCATTTTGCCGAGTTCCTTCAATATAGTTCTCTCATTCACCTTAGTCTACTCGACCTATCCACCTGTGTCGGTTTAGGGTACGGTTTATTATTAAAAAAAGCTATTTCCTGAAAAATATAAAATTTTTGTCACTTTTTTTAAAAAATTTAATTTAAAAATTATCCCATCAAAATTTGCTTTCGTCAAATCTTTCTTAGGGGCCGTTTCACTCTATGAAATACATTTTAACATAGAAACCCTTGGATTTACGGTGATAACAATTATTAATTGTTATTTTTTGTTACTAATGCCAGCATTTTCTTTTCTGATATCTTCAATATATTTTACAATATACCTTTATTAACATACAGAATGTTCCGCTACCGTTTTATAAAAATATAAAACTTGCCGCTTCGGTAAATTTCTTAAGTCTCGATACATTTTAGGCGCAAAAAAACTAGACCAATGAGCTATTACGCTTTCTTTAAAGGATGGCTGCTTCCAAGCCTACCTACTGGTTGTCATTATTTTATCACTTCCTTTTTCACTTAGAATATTATTTAGAGACCTTAGCGATCAATCTGGGCTGTTTCCCTCTTGACAATAGACCTTAGCGCCTAATGTCTGTCTATTTAAATTACGTTTTTTTGTATTCGGAGTTTCCAAGAATTCAGTAAGTTTTTACGCCCCCTAGCTCAATGAGTGCTCTACCCCAAAAAAAGATTTTAAATGCTCTACTTCAATAGATTTCGCGGAAAACCAGCTATCTCCGAGTTTGATTAGCCTTTCACTCCTAACCACAAATCATCTCCATATTTTGCCACATATGTGAGTTCGATCCTCCAAATAGTTTTACCTATTTTTCAATCTGTTCATGGTTAGATCACTCGGTTTCGGGTCTTATTTTTATAACTATATATTAGCTTTTTAAAACTTGAATTATCTACGCCTACTTTATTAAATTAAGCTTGCTATAAAAATAAACTTGCTGGCCCATTATGCAAAAGGTACACTGTTACTTTATTAAAAAGTTTCAATTGATTATTAACATTAAGTTTCAGAATTATTTCAAACTCACAAGTTCTTTTTCACCTTTCCTTTACAGTACTTGTTCACTATCGATCATTAATTTTTTATAGGTTTTGAGGGTGGTTCCCCAATATTCAAAAAAGATTACACATATCTCTTTTTACTATAATAAAAATAAAAATTATTCTACAGGACTTTTACCTTTTTAAGTAAATTTTTCAAAATTTTTCAAATAATTTTTTTTATTTTTATAAACCTAATTTCCATTTTCATTCGTCATTACTAACGGAATCTCGTTTGATTTTTTATACAGTTACTAAGATATTTCAATTCACTGTTTTTTAATTTTCACAAAAAAAAAGTTTTCTTTAGGAAATCTATATTTCAAAATAAAATATAATTTTATATAGCTTTTCGCATTTTTTACGTCCTAAAAATTAAATTAATGCCAAGGCATCCACTTAATGCTTTAATTATTTTTTATTACTTAAACAATACAAATAATTTAATTTTTATTTTTTTTTTAAAAATTCATTTATTAATTTTAAATTTAAATGAAAAGGATATATAATATTTTTAAATGTAGGTTTTTTAAAAAAAATTCCTGTTTTTAATTTTTTATTTCGTTGTAAATATGAAGTAGTTAAAGGTTTTAAAGGTTTTCTTTTACCAAGATAATAATAAATATTAAATTTTTTTTTTTTATGTTGTGAAAAATATAAATAAGAATTTAAATAATTTTTATTATTTTTTTTGAAATGTTGTTTTTTATTATTATTTTTTTTGAAATATTTTTGATTTTTAGATATTTGTGTCATTATTTTTTTATTTTAATAATATCACCTTTTTGTAATAAAAAATTTGGTTTATTAATAATTTTATTATTTATTTTAATCTTTTTATGATTAATTAATTGTTTTGATTGAAAAATAGTTTTAGCTATTTTTAATCTTACAAGATTAATATCTAAACGACTCTCTAATAAAATAATAAATTTTTTAAAAATATTTATTTTATTATCTTTTTTTGATAATTTTTTTAATAAATTTTTTAATTGATATTCATGTATACATCCATAAAAATTACGAAATTGTTGTTTTTCAAATAATCTTTTTTGAAAAAATTTTTTACGTTTTTCAGGTTTAATTTCTTTTTTATATCTTAATTTTTTTTTAAATAAATTCCATTTTTTTGATTTTAATTTTAATAATTTTAAATTTTTATGTATGTTTCTATTATTTTGAAAACATATTTTATTTCTAGGTTTTAATTTATTCATATTAAATTATTAAAATATTTTACGTAATAAATACATTAAAGTATATATTGATTGAATATTTCGAGAATTTGTTACTATAGGATAATTTATATTTTCTATAGTTTGACTAGTATTAATTAATGAAATAGTTGGAATTTTTAATGTTGATATTTCTTGATTTAAAAATGTATCATCAATTGAACTTTTAATAATTAAAATTAATTTTATTTCATTTTTTTTAAATAAATAATTAATTACTTTATTAAAAGTTGTATCTTTTATTTTATTTGTAATTAATCCATTTACCCATTCTTTATTAAAGAATATAATATTAGGATTTTTTTTTATAAAAGATGTTGTATATAAAAATTTAACTTCATCAGCATTACCTATTATTAAAATTCTTTCATTTTTTTGTAACATTGATTTTATTAATTTAAAAATACGTTTTAAAAAAAAAGAAACATCTTTTAAATTAATAATAGTATAATCATGTCGACTACCATAAATAAAAGGTAAAATATTTTTATTTGTATTCGCTATAGATTCTCCATACATATTTTTTGATTTAAATAATAAATTTAATAAAAAATTATTATTATTATTTTTTTTTTTTTGAATCATATTTAATTATTTTTTACTTTTTTTACCTTCTTTTTGAATAATTTTTTCATTTTTTAATAATAAACCTTTTCCTTTATAAGGTTCAGGTTTTTTAAAATTTTTAATATAATGTACAAATTGACTTAAAAAAATTTGATCAATACTATTAAAAATTAATATATTATTTTGATTTATTATATTAATATTTTTTGGAATTGGTATTAAAATATTATGACTAAATCCTAATTTTAAAATTAATATATTATTTTCAATAAAAGCTTTAAAACCTATTCCTTTAAGTATTAAATTTAATTTAAAACCTTGTAAAACACCTTTTATTTTAATTTTTATTAATTTATTATATAAATTTAAAATACTTTTTTTTTTTTTTATTAAATTTATTGTTATTAATAATTTATTATTTTTTATAAAAATAAAAATATTATTAATAATATTTAATGATAAAATTCCTAAAGATGTTTCAAAAAAAATAATATTATTTTTTTTTGAAATTTTTATATTTGTTGGAATAATTAAAATTTTATCTATAAAAAAAAGTTGAATATTTCCTAATGAACTTTTAAAAAAAATTTTATTTTTTATTTTACTATTTTTTTTTGAAATTTTAATCATAATTTTTTTATACTATTTTACAAATTAATTCTCCACCAACATTTAATTTTTTAGCTTCTAAATCTGTTAAAATACCTGTAGATGTTGAAATTATATAAAACCCTGTTTTTTTTTTATATAAATCTTTATTATTTATATATAAACGTTTTCCAGGTTTTGATAAACGTTTTATTTCAGTAATAACTGCTTTATTTTTTTTATATTTTAAATAGATATCTAATTGATTTTTTGAATTTATTTTATAACTTTTAATAAATCCTTCTTTAACTAATATATTTAAAATATTTATACTTTGCTTTGAATTTTGTTGTACTATTTTTGATTTTTTTGCTAAATAACCGTTTTTTATTTTAGAAAATAAATTTGAAAGAGTATCTGTTATAATCATAATAAAATTACCAACTATATTTAGAAACACCGGGTAAAAATCCTTTAGATGCTAATTTACGTAATTGAATTCTAGAGATTTTAAATAAACGATAAATACTTTTTGATCGTCCAGTTAAAATACATAAATTTTTAATACGTGTAATTGATGAGTTTTGATGAAAAAAAAACCATTTTTGTTGTAATTTCCATCTTAAATCTTTTTCAATATTTAAATTTTTTGAAATAATTTTTAAAGTTAATCTATTTTTTTCAAAATTTTTAAATAAATAACGTTGTTTAATATTTTTTTTAATTTTTTTTTGCATAAAATTATAAATAAAATAAATGTGGAGATAATCGGATTCGAACCGATAACCTTATATTTGCAAAACATACTTTCTACCAGTTGAAATATATCCCCATAAATAAGTGTATTGGGACTTGAACCCAAGACCATCGGATTAAAAGTCCGGTGCTCTACCAACTGAGCTATACACTTATTTAAAAAAAATTAAATATTAATAAAAACTTTTTTAAATAATAAAAATTTTTGATTTAAAAAATTATTAATTTTTTGTTTTAATATAATATTAAATAAAGGAGTTTCTTGTATTTTAATTTTTTGATTTTTTTTATAAATTGATAATTTTTTAACTATAAATAATTCAAAATTAGAACAAAAAGTTTTATAAGAATTATTAAAAAAAAAAATAATATTATTTTTTTCAAAATTAATTTGATTTTTTTAAAAATTTTTTAAAAATTAATTTTTTTTTTTTTTTTATTATAAAAAATTATTTTTTTTTTTCTAAATTTTAAATTATAACAAATTTTAGGTAAAAAAAAATAAGTAATAAAAAAATAAAAATTAAAAAAAAATAATAAAAACCATGAAACTTGATTAAAAAATGAAAATNTTTTTTCAAAATTAATTTGATTTTTTTTTTTATTATCAAAAATTATTTTTTTTTTTCTAAATTTTAAATTATAACAAATTTTAGGTAAAAAAAAATAAGTAATAAAAAAATAAAAATTAAAAAAAAAAAATAAAAACCATGAAACTTGATTAAAAAATGAAAATTGATCGAATTGAGGCATAATTTAATTATTTATTATTTACTTCTTAAACATATATTTTTCTATAAAGAATACTTTTTTAATAAATTTTTAATTTTTTTTTATAAAATTATTTTGGATTTTTTGATTTTGTATAATTTCTTGAATATATCCAAGTCTAGATAATTCTTTTTTTTTTGTTAAATTATTTAAATGAGTTTTATTATTTATTTTAAAATTTAAATATTTTAATTTATAACAATTTATTACACGAGTTGTATTAATTTTTCTTTTATAAAATCCTTTTTTATTATATTTATTAAAAAAAAATTTTTTTTTATAATTTAAAGCATTGTTTAAATTATTAGGTTTTATAGAAAAAATTCTACCTAAAATAAAAATAAAAATTTTTTTATTATTCCAATTTCCACCTAATAGACGACCTTTAATACTATTATATTTTTTTAGTATACATTTTTTAAACATAATATTATTAAATTGATTTAATATATTATAATTTAAGTCATAATTAAATAATATAACATTTTCATATTTTTGATTAATTGTTGAAATTTTATTAATTTTTGTTAAAGTAAAAGGTAAATAAATATTTTCATAATTATTAAATTCAATTACATAAGATTCTAACATTAAATTATTATATAAAATAGAATTTTCAAATAAAATATTTTTTAATTTAATTTTTTGTTTTTTTAAATTATTATTTTTTAAAAAGGGTTGATAATTTAGTAATTTAGTAATTTTTTGTTTTTTTAATTTTTGCATTTTAATTAATTTAATAATAGGCTTAGTAGGACTTGAACCTACAACTACACCGTTATGAGCGGTATGCTCTAACCAATTAAACTATAAGCCTTATTATTTATAAATAAATTTTGTTTTAATAGGTAATTTATTAGAACCAGCTTTTAAAACTTTTTTTGCATTTTCTAATGAAATACCACTAATTTCAAATAAAATTTGACCTTTTTTTACTTTAGCTACCCAAAAAGAAACAGCACCTTTACCTTTACCCATTCTATTTTCAGTAGGTTTAGATGTAACAGGTATATCAGGAAAAATTCTAATCCAAAGAAAACCTAATCTTTTCATTTTTCGAACAATTATTCTACGTGTAGCTTCAATTTGTCTAGAAGTTAATCTTGTTTCTTCTAGAACCTTAATAGCATATTTACCATATATTATTTTATTACCTTTTGTTGTTTTACCTACAAGTTTACCTTTAAATTGTTTTTTAAATTTTGTTTTTTTAGGAAATAACATAATTAGGATTTTTTAATAACTTTATTTTTTATTCTTTTTTTGAATTTTAAATTTAATTTAGATGGTTTAAAAAAAATCCAAAGTTTAATACTACAAATACCTGATGGAGTTTTAAATTCATTAAAATGATATTTAATATCATATTCTACTGTATTTAAAGGAATTTTACCTTTTTGAAAAATCATTTTTTTTTTTCTTTTTGATTTATTTAAACGACCTTTAAATTGTAAACGATATCCTATAAAATTAGAAAATATTTTAAAAAATTCTTGAAGCATATTATCAATATTATTAATAAATTTTTTATGAGTTTTTTTTCTTTCTAAAGTTTGTTTTATATAAAAAGTTATTATATTAATATTTTTTGTATAAAATGCATAACTAAAATTATAAATCATTTTTTTAACATTTTTATTAATTTTATTATTTTTTTTTATTCTTTCATATATTTTTTTTAAATTTTGTCTTAATTTAATTAATTCAAAAAATTGTACATTTTTAATAAATAATTTAATATTATTGTTATTATAATATTGATTTAAATGATTTATAATTTTATTATATGATAACTTATAATATCGTTTTGCATTTTTTTGTATATATACATAAATATTAATATTATTGGATGTTTTTACGACATTTATATCTATTAATTTTAGATTTTTATAATTAAAAATATTTTCAAAATATTTTTTAATTTCTAAATCAAAATGTAATAAATTAGAATACTCATTATTATTAACAATCCATTTTGAATTCCAATTTTTTTTTTTATTTAATCGTAAACTAATTGGTATAATTTTTTGACCCATAAATTATTTTTTTTTTTTATATATATGTTTTTTACGTGTATTTATAAATTCACCAAATTTAAAACCAATCATTTTATTATTTATTTCTAAATTAACAAAAATTTTACCATTATATACACTTACAGAATGATTATTATATTCAGGTAATATTATTAAATTTTTATTAGTTATTTTCATCCATTGTTTTTTTTTTAATAAATTAACTTTAAAAAAAGGACCTTTATATTTACTTCTAGACATAATTTATTGAATAATTAATTTTTTTTTTTTTTTACGAGTTGGTTTACCTTTTGTTATTTTACCTTTAGGAGTAACAGAAGGTCGTCCACCACTTGTTTTACCTTCTCCACCACCATGTGGATGATCAACTGGATTTTTTGCAACACCTCTTACAGAAGGTCTTCTATTTAACCATCTTGAACGTCCAGCTTTACCTAATTTAATTTTTTTATAATTAATATTAGATACAATACCCAAAGTTGCATAACAAGTTAAAAGTATTAATTTTAATTCACCAGAATTTAAACGAATTCGTGCATATTTATTATTAATTTTTTGAATTAATTGTGCAGATGTACCAGCACTTCTTATTAATTTTCCTCTAGAAGAAGGATATAAACTTATATTATGAATTAAACTACCAATAGGTATATTTTTTAAAGGTAAAGCATTACCTATTTTTAATTCAGCTTTAGGTGAACTTTTTATATATTGATTTATTTGTAAACCTTCAGGTGCTAAAATTAAATAAGATTTTAAATCATTTTTAATATAAGCAATATTTGCAGAACGATTGGGATCATATAAAATTTTTTTAACATAACCTTCAATGTTTTGAGATCTATTAAAATTAATCTGTCTATATAAACGTTTATGACCGCCACCTCTATGACGTACTGTAATTTTACCTTGATTATTTCTACCATTAGCACGTTGAAATCCTTTCATTAAAGATTTTATTTTAAAAATTCGACTTAAATTGGTTTTTTTTAATAAAAATGTTTGACGTTGTGAAGGTGTTATAGGATTTATTTTTTTTTCTATCATTTTCTATTGTATATAGATAAAATCTATTATGTTATATATTTTTAAAAAAACACTTTCAGATTCAAAAAGTATTTTATATTCATTAATTGCTATATATGGTATTAATAAATATCAATCTAAAAAAATTTGTAAAAATATAGGAATTAATCCTCAAATTACCCTTAATAAACTTAAAAAAAACCACGTAAACCGATTAACTACTTATATTAGTAAAAATTTAAAAATTGAACAACTTTTAAAAAAGGCTAAAACAGATAGATTAAATGAATTAGTAGATATTAAAAGTAATCGTGGAATAAGACAAAGTCATGGATTACCTGTTAGAGGACAACGTACTCATACGAATGCAAAAACTTCAAAAAAATTAAAAAAAATTTTTATTCAAAAACGTTTTTCTCGTAATAAGCGTCCATTTAAGGTTCAAAAAAAAAATAAAAAAAAATAAAATTATTTATATGAATAAAAATAAATTTAAATATAATTTTAAAAATAAATATAAAAAAAAAATAAATATAAAAAAAAAAAATCCTTTAATTTTAACTAATTTACATATAACTGCTAGTTTAAAAAATACTATTATTAGTTTAACTAATTCAACAGGAAATTTATTAAAACAATGGTCTACAAAATCTTTAAAAAAAACTAAATTTAAAAAAAATACACCATATAATGTACAATTAATTGTATATAAAATTAATAAATTTCTTCAATTAAAAAAAATTAAAAAATTAAAAGTATTTTTATATGGTACTGGATTAGGTAGATATAATGTATTAAGAAATTTAAAACAAAAAAAATTTAAAGTAAAATATCTTTTAGATAAAACTAAAAAACCTTTTAATGGTTGTAGATTAAAAAAAAAAAAAAGACGATAAATTTTTTAATGGATAGATGATCGAGTGGTTTAAGGTGTCAGTCTTGAAAACTGAAGTATGTAAAAATACCGTGGGTTCGAATCCCACTCTATCCTTAAAAAGCTAGAGACGGATTTGAACCGTCATTAAAGGATTTGCAGTCCTTTACATTACCATTATGTTATCTAGCCATAAATTAAATTATATGAATAAAAATAAAAAATTTTTTACCTATAAAAATACAATTATTTTAACAAATGGATCTTCTTTAAAAATAACATCTATTAAGTATATAAAAAATTATCAATTAAATTCAAAAATTTTTAAAGAAACAAAAATAATTGCAAATACAGAAAATAATTTAAATATAAATAAATTAAATTTTATAAAAAAAATAAATTAAATTTTAATATATTTATTAAAATATATTGAAATATATATAAATATTTCAAAAAAAAATATAAATAATAAATAAATAATTAAAAAATTAATAAAATCTAGTGGTGTAATTAAAATAATTAATAATAAAATTTTTAAATAAAAAAATTTTCGTAAATTAATAATTACTTTTATTTTAATTATATTATTAAATATTATATAAAATAATATAAAAATATAAATAAATAATATAAAAATATAAATAAAAGAAGTAAAAATAAAATGAAAATAATTATTAATTTTAGGTTCAAAATAAATTGTTAAAATATATAAATTTGAAAAATTAATATTCAATAAAAAATACCAAATATTTGGTATAATATTAGTAAAAATAAAATTTATAATTATAAAATTAAAAATTATGAATATAAAATAAAATTTAATAAAAATAAAATTTTCAAATTTATATAAACCTTTTGATATAAAAAACCAAATTAATAAAATACTTGATTGAATTGTTATAAAAATAGATACAAAACTTGCTATAAAAATATTAGTAATAAAAATTTCTGTAATATTAGTAAAAATAAAATATTTTAACATATTTTTATTTAATAAATTATTAACTAATAAAAATATTAATTGATCAGAAAAAAAATATGAAATTATAAAAAGATAAAAAAAAGTAATGAAAAGAATAAAAAAATTATATTTTAATTCAAGTAAATGTAATTGTAAGTAATTTATTATTTTATTTTTATGCATATATTAAAAAAATTATTAAGCCTACTTGGTGAAATTGGTAAACACGATAGATTTAAAATCTGTTCCCATTTAAGGGTTATTGGTTCAAGTCCAATAGTAGGTATTTATTTATTATCAAAGTGGTGAAATTGGTAAACACGTTACACTTAGGATGTAAAGCTTAATTGCATTAAGGGTTCAAGTCCCTTCTTTGATAATTTCTATAAAGATATATTTATTAAAAAAAATTATAATATTAATAATTTAACTAATTTTTTAAATATTTTTTTTTGTTTATATAATTTATTTAAATAAATATAGCATTTTAGTGAAAATATATAAAAATTTAATAATGTTTTATATTATATAAATGATTGATATCTATATAAATAATATTAAATTAAAAGTAAATAAAAATTTAACAGTATTACAAGCTTGTAATAATTTTAAAATTGAAATTCCAAAATTTTGTTTTCAAGAAAATTTACAAATTGCGGGTAATTGCAGAATGTGTTTAGTTGAAATTGAAAATTCACCTAAACCTGTTGCTTCATGTGCTATGCCTTTAATGCCTAATATGAAAATATTTACTGATACACCTTTAGTACAAAAAGCTAGAGAAAGTGTATTAGAATTTCTGTTAATAAATCATCCATTAGATTGTCCAATTTGTGATCAAGCTTCTGAATGTGATTTACAAGATCAAACAATGATTTTTGGATCAGATCGTAGTAGATTTTTTTTTAAAAAACGTGGTGTAGAAGATAAATATTGTGGTCCTTTTATTAAAACAATAATGACTAGATGTATACATTGTACACGTTGTGTACGTTTTGCTAATGAAATTTGCGGTATTGATGATTTAGGTACAACAGGTCGTGGTAATAAAACAGAAATTAATTTTTATTATCCACAAATTTTTAATTCAGAATTTTCTGGAAATTTAATTGATTTATGTCCGGTAGGTGCTTTAACTTCAAAACCTTATACTTTTAAAGCACGTTCATGGGAATTAAAAAAAAAAGAAGGTGTAGATATATTAGATAGTTTAGGTTCAAATATTAAAATTGATATTTTTAATAATGAAATTGTACGTATTTTACCTAAAACAAATTTTAATATAAATAAAGAATGGATTTCAAATAAAACTAGGTTTTTTTTTGATAGTTTAAAATATCAAAGATTAAAATATCCTTTATTAAAAGATGAAAAAAATAATTTTCATAAAATTACATGGTTTGAAGCTTTAAATATTATAAATCAAAAAATTATAACCACAGATAGTTCAAAAATTCAAAGTATTGTTGGGGATTTAATAGATTTAGAATCTTTATTTTTATTAAAAAAAAATTTTAATAAATTAGGAATTTCAAATATAATTTATGAAAAATATTTTAATAATCAAAATATAAAAATTAATTCAGATTTAACTTCAAATTTTTTATTTAATAATACATTAAAATCTATTGAAGAATCCGATATTTGTTTAATTATTGGTAGTGATATTAGACAAGAAGGTTCTATTTTAAATATTCATTTAATTAATCGTTTAAAAAAAGGAAATTTTAAAATAGCATATATTGGAAATAAAGTTGATTTTACTTATCCAATAAAACATTTAGGATTAACTTTAAGTACATTAATTAAAATTATTACAGGACAACATTTATTTTGTAAAGATTTAAAAAAAGCTAAAAAACCTATAATTATAATTGGTGAAAATATAGTAAACCAAAAAAATGGTTTTTATTTATTATCAAAATTAAAAAATATATCATTTTTAAAAAATAATATTAATTTTTTTAATACAGAAACTTGTTTAATTAATTTTTTTGAAATTACTTTTTCAAAATCAAAACATTTCTTAAATAATTCAAATATTTATTATTTATTTAATACAAATTTACAAAATAAATTAAAAATAAAAAAAAATGATTTTATTATTTATCAGGGACATCATTTTACTAAAGATGCTCAAAAATCAAATTTAATATTACCTGGTTTAACTTTTTTAGAAAAAAATGGAATGTATATAAATTTAGAAGGATTTATACAAAAAAATAATCAAATTTTAAATTTAAATACTGAACAACGTAAAGATTCTATTATTTATAGAAATATTTATAAATTTATTTTAAATAAAAATCAATCTAAATTAAATTCTTTTTTTAAAATTAAAGAAATTTTACCTTATTTATTAAAAAAAAAATTAAAAATTATTAATAATTTTAGTTTTAATAAAAAATATTTAAAAATAAATAATAATTTTTTAGATTTATTAATAAAAAATATTTATTATAAAAATATATTAGAACAATATTCAAAAATATTGATTAATTCTAATAAAATAATCAAAAATAAAATAAAATAATTATGATATACACAATTTTAAAATTTTTAATTTTAGTATTACCTTTATTAATAGCTGTAGCTTATTTTACTTTAGTTGAACGTAAAATATTAGCTTCTATTCAAAGAAGAAGAGGACCTAATGTTGTAGGTACTTTTGGTTTATTACAACCATTAGCTGATGGTCTTAAATTATTTGTTAAAGAAACTATTTTACCTAGTAATGCAGATGTTGTTTTATTTATATTTGCTCCTATTCTAGCTTTTTTTTTAAGTTTATTAAGTTGGACTATAATACCTTTAGGATTTGGTATGTTTTTTACTGAATTAAATATAGGTATTTTATATTTATTAGCAATTTCATCATTAGGTGTTTATGGTATAATCATTGGTGGTTGGTCAAGTAATTCTAAATATTCTTTTTTAGGAGCATTAAGATCAACAGCTCAAATGATTTCTTATGAATTAACTATCGGTTTTTCAATATTATCTGTAATTGTTTGTGCTAAATCTTTAAATTTAATTTCAATAGTTTTAGCACAAAAAACAGTATGGTATTGTTTTCCTCTTTTTCCTATTTTCTTAATTTTTTTTATATCATGTTTAGCAGAAACAAATAGACATCCATTTGATTTACCAGAAGCTGAAGCTGAATTAGTTTCAGGTTATAATGTAGAATATTCTGCAATGGGTTTTGCTCTATTTTTTTTAGGTGAGTATGCAAATATGTTATTAATGAGTAGTTTAACTACTATATTATTTTTAGGTGGTTGGTTAGCTCCATTTCCATTTAGTATTAAATTTATAAATTTCTTACCGGGATCTTTTTGGTTTAGTATTAAAGTTTGTTTTTTTGTAGTTTTATTTGTTGTAGCTAGAGCTATTTTACCTAGATATCGTTACGATCAATTAATGCGTTTAGGTTGGAAAGTTTTTTTACCTTTTACATTAAGTTGGTTTTTATATACTGCAAGTTTTTTAATAAGTTTTAATTGGTTAGTTTAAATTAAATATGAGTATATTAAATCATTTTATATTTACTTTTTTTTTATTTTGTCAAGGTTTATTTGGTATAATATTAAATCGACAAAATATTATAATTATATTAATGTCTATTGAAATATTATTATTATCAATTAATTTAAATTTTATTTATTTTGCAGTTTTAATTGATGATATAATAGGACAAGTTTTTTCATTATTAATTTTAACAGTAGCTGCGACAGAATCTGCAATTGGATTAGCTATAATGATTGTTTTCTTTAAATTATATGGAGATATTTCAATTTATAAAATTAATTTATTATCATTATAAAATAATAATAAATTAATTATTATTATTAAAATATTTTAAAAAATATATTCTTTAAGATATTTTAAATAAATTATAAAAAATTAATAATTAGTTTATGTTATTACAAGCTTCTAAATTTTTAGGTGCAGGTTTAGCTACTTTAGGATTAGCAGGTGCCGGTATTGGTATTGGTAATGTATTTGGTTCTTTAGTTATAGGTATTTCAAGAAATCCTTCTTTACAACAAGAATTAATGAGAACTGCTATTTTAGGTTTTGCATTAACTGAAGCAATTGCTTTATTTTGTTTAATGATGGCTTTTTTAATTTTATTTGCTTT
>JAGDFM010000697.1:0-14294 GCA_019155715.1 Phytophthora pseudosyringae
CTCTAGTATTACTAACTAGAGACTCAAAGAGTCGGTATTCCTAACCCAAGGCAAATACACTCTTTGATGCTAAAACTGAACTGTTATTGCTTTCTTTATCTGCGGCAAAGCCGCCTGTATGGCTCTACCTATCTACCATAGTTAAACCTAGTCAAATGCATATCGAGTGGCTCTGAAGCCACGTACTGAAATCCTGTTAATACTAGTGGTACCAAGTACCCATTCCGTAAAGGCGGCACGAAGTGTAGCCACATTTCGTGCGTCCTTCGTGTAACCCCGTTACATGTGAAGATCTTGCAGTCTGTGTTTAACAACGCGATCGGTCGATAGTTAGTTGAGCGGGTTGGTGTGATCACCTCCTTTACTGATGCTGAATATGAAGGCCTCCAGGAAACTGGAGGGCGTGCTGCCCTCGCGGAAATAGTCATTGAATACTGCGGTGAGCACCGGTGTTAGTAGCCCTCAATAGTCTTTGTACCAGTCATTTCCTAGATCGTCCGGGCCACACGCCTTCCCTCTCTTGCATGCATCAATGGCCGCTTGTACTTCTGCTTTCGTTATGTCTCGATCCAGCTCCGTCAAGTCCACTGCGTTCCACTTGTCGCTGTACCGCTCCAGGAATGATTTGATTGAAGCTCTGTCTTCCGCCTCTCCGTTCAGGATCTCCCCCCAGGTGTCGTTCATTATATTCGCTTTGTCATGCTCACCTCGGAGTTTCCCAGTTGTCGTTGGGATCAGCTCACGGATATTGTTGTCTCGAAATTTCGTACATATCCGCCGATAGAAGTGTTTCGTAGTAGCTTTAGCACTCCACTGGGTTCTAGCCACCAGCACCCGTCGCTTCAACCTCCTGCGAGTATCTTGCAGCTGTTGCAACGCCTCCAGCAGCTGTGGGCGCTTGGTCGGTTCGCCGGACTCCGCGTCGTCTCTCAACAACCGAGCTTTGATCCGCTTTATCTTCTGTCGAATCCCGTTAGTTGTTCTGGTCCTCGCCTCCTTCTTCAGCTGCATCATCTGCTCTTTAATCGGGTCCTTATGTTTCTCCCACATCGAGGCTAACGCCCCAGGTGGCGCGTCTGCGATCTGCCATGTTACCTCCGTTATCCTCATACACATTGAGACTTCGCTCCCCCCGCGTACCGCTGTGGAAATGGGTGTAATGCCCTGCTGCATATTCCCGGAGCGCTTGAATCCCATTCGCCTCTGGGCGCAAGTAGGTTCCGGCATCCATCAGTCCCATTTTGACCACTAGCCGCTGCAATTCTTTGGCCCCCATGTCCGTTGTGGTGGATCCTCCTCTGCGATCTGTTCGTTGGTCGAGGACACAATTAAAGTCACCCCCGCAAACAATGTCGAAGTTCGCCGGCACCTCCATCTTGAGGAGTTTGTTAAAAAATTGGTCCCGCACTGCTCCGTGTGCTGGTGCATATACATTGATGAATAGCACCCGCTGTCCTGCCAGTCCCCCCGCCACCATTATGAGATGCTCCGTCCAGTCCTCCTGCTGCCACGGCTGCATGCCCTTCACCGCTCCGTAGGGATTGACCAGGATTGCGACCCCGGCGCGCCTGCTATCTCCCGACGCCCAGAAAGAAAATTTGTCTGCCATTCTGTGCTTAAATCCCCACATCGCAACGTGTGGTCTTGCAGCGATCTCATGCTTTGCCGGTTGCAGGTGGGTCTCTTGGATGAATATGACGTCTCTGTTTCCTCTCATGTGCTACTCCTTGAATCCCTGCAGCTTCTGACATAAGTGGTGAATGTGTGTGGCCAAGCCCCTGACATTCTGCGTAATTATTCCAATCGCCCTATCGTGTCGATGTCTCTATCGTCGCCCTCTCTCTTCGTTCGTTGCTTGTCTTCGGTCCGCCTTCACTCTGCGTGCATGAGCCCTGTGCTCCTTTAAGATTTCCTCAGCGTGCTCCTCAGGAGTCTGTCTCTTGAAGTGCTGCTGAAGTATCGTCTGAGAGCTCCTGCACGCCTCCCTCTCTCCTTGCTCGCCCACTCTGGCATTCATGTGGGAGAGCTCCCACACGTTACAGTGGACCCACGTCGGCCCTATCATCCCGTTGGAGCTCATGTGATGGCCCATGCGTATCCGCATCAGGCCTACTGACTCCGCCGCCTTCGTGTTGGTCCGCTGCTGCTCTGCTCCGGACTCCCTGTGGTGCACCACGCCCAGCGGATACTTGATCCTGGAGTGTCAACCTCTCTTGGCTCTCAGGTTCCCGTGTGTCTCCATCTGCTCTCGCATCCTGGGCGTTGCGTCCAGGGCCGGTGTCTTATCCGCCTCCGCTGTGAATGTCACCTTCTCCGCTCTGGGCCTTTGCTGAGTAAGTTGCTGCGGTGGAGGCGACGGGCGCGTATTTTCCCCTGATCTGCCGGCGGAGGTTGGTCAGGACCACTGCTGCAGCTATGGCCGTTTTGCTTGGGTCATACCCTATCGTATCCAGCGCTTTCCACCCGTGGTTCACAAGAATTTCATTCCTGACTGTCGAGAGCGACGTGATGTTTCGAGCGTAGTTGGCGGGCTCTTCTGCTGGGTAGTTCACGGCTTGAAAGTGGTTTCCAGTTGGACTTCATCTCAGCACCAATACTGGGGGGCGTATCCCCGCCGCCACCAGGTCAGTTAGCAAGCTCGCAGTCGGGATCGGGCACACCGTTCCTGTTTCCACTGAATCTTCTCCGTCGACCGCTTGTTCATGGTACGCATACGCCTGCATCCTCGTCTGCTCGTCCTCTTGCACATCGAGCACGTAGATTGTTTCGCGCGCGTGGAGAGCCATGGCTTTCAGGTGCATCGGTCGCACCCAGAAGTGCATCGGCACCTGCGACTTCACGGTATTTGCCCTTTGCGTGGCCAGGTGATTGGTCAAGGCACATAGTCTGTCCTCGTCCTGCGATGTTTCGTCCTCCTTGTATCCGCACGCGGCTGCCTCCGCTCTCGCATCTTCAGGGTGCAGTCTTGCTTCGTCGATCAGGTTTGCGATCATCTCGTTAATCACTGTCTTCTGAGCACGTTTACCTTGGCAGCGACCTACATGGACCCCTTCGGCTTCGTTATATAGGGCAGCGTAGTATGCCAACCATCCACAGTGCCCATTCGCTGCCACGTTGACCACTACTCCCCCAAGTATTTCCATCCACCGCGTAAGCAGCGCTCTATTGTCCGTGGCGTCAGTTATGACCACGATCTTGCAACCTCCAGCTTCGTCACATGATTGTAAGTTTGGAGAATCTGTAGGTCCGTCAGATCTGCGATGGAACTGCTCCCTGCCCTGCTCCCTTTCCTCTTCTTCGGTGGCTTGGGGAATTATGGGCTAATAACATGGCCTCCTCCGGAGTTTTCCCCGTGACGGCCGTCATGAATTGATGCATGAACTTTTGCATCGTGATTTCCTCCCCCGTCCGCGCTCGTTCCGTGCTGATCCGCTTGGGTGATAGGGATCGCGTCGTTGCTGTCGCTATACTCGTGGGAACGGCATCTTCGCCGTCCAAACTTTTGGTCTGGGCCCTGCCGGTCGCCCAGTGTCGGCCCACTCTCCGTTTGGGAAAATGGGACGCCCGCCTCCCAGTCCGGACCGCGCTGCCCTGTCGGCGGCCTTCTGCGCCTCCATGATCCAAATCCTCATCCCTAGTCCGCTCGTCCTGCTCTAGGTACTTTTGGAACTCCTGGCTTCTCTTCTTGGCTGCGAGCTTGGAGGGACTGCTGCCTACCCCGTGATTAATGCTCCGCGACGTAGGGGACCGCCCCCGCTGCTCCATTTCTCGGCGCAGTTTCTCCAGTCGTAGCCGATTCTTGGTTGCCTTGACTGCCTCGGCATACTCCACTGGTATTGTCGGCTTCTTCTCGAGCTCCTCCATGTCCTGGTTTTCCTCTCCCTGCTCATCCTCGTATGTGTTGTCCTCGTCGATAGTGTACGTCTGGCCTCGCTCCACAGTGTTATCCTAGGTCATTACCGCGTTGCGTGCTGGCCCTGTTGTCTGTGTTGCCTCCGCTTGAGCGCTCTTCGGTGTGTGCGACTCGATCGCCTTCTGCACTATCGCCTTCTTCACGTTCGTGCTTCTAGTTAAGCCGGCTGCACTCTGCGTGTCTCGTGGCTGATTTGTCGTCCGACTCTGGCCCCATTCTGCTGGTAGTGTGAGCTTGGTAACCGTCTGTTTCGTCCCCCTTTTGGGCGGCGAAGCGGGCTTCTGCGCTGTCATTCGCCCGCTGGGTCGCTCCGCCCTTTCCACCGTCGTTGGATTACCTCCTTCTTTCCGCAGTAACGCTTCCAGTTGAGCCATGGTTCGAGGTTGCCCTGTTGCAACGTAACTCCTGCTGCTTCGCCCTCTGGCTGAAGGTGGCGTTCCAACTACCCTACCGGTGAACTTGAGTTGCTCCTGTGCTACGCTGTCTAACTTGACAGGGCAGCATCTCGTTGGGTGCTCAGGTGACAAACAATTCCTGCAAGGCCAGTGGACATGCACCGCCGCGTGATACACCACAATCTCCACCTCTCCAACCACGATGTACCCCTTGTTGAGGTTCTTGCCAGGACATTCAGGTGCGTGTATCCGCACTGCCACTGTAGCTCACTGGTACCCGTGGCTGGCGACACTGAGTGTGTCAGTGCCTGCACCTGTAGACCGAGCCCCTCCGCGTGAATCCAAAACATATCCCTTGAGGTTACCTCCCCCTTCCGCACTTCGACCACGAAGGAGTAGAAATCCATCATCACGAACTCATGCGTTGTTTTCACCCTCTCTCTCTGATGTGTTCAAAGTCGAGTAGAGGCAGCATCTTCGTTGCCAAAGAAGTCATCCACCCGATCCACTTTGCGGCCGTTTGTCTCCCCTGGAACGTCACTTTGAGGATCCGTGTCTTCATGTCCAGACTGATCCTCGATAGGTCGCGTTTGAAGTCGTCAATCTCCTGCTTTTGGGCTGGAGCTGCTTCTGGACCTCCATGAATCTGTGCCAGCAACGCCTCTTTGGAGAGATTGTCAAAGAATCGCTGACCCGACTCCAGGTGCGCATACAGCGGATATTCCAATGCCATGAAGATATCCTCGAAACAGGCGAGCTCTCCAGGCCCCATGGATTGGGTCAGGAATGGAGGAACGCTAGGAACCTCCAGCTCGTGATTGAGTATCATCACAATCGCTGCCACCTCGTCCTCCGTTCTCGCCCGCATCCCCACCGCGCAAAGCGTTCGCTTAAAAGAGGCGACAACACATATTTTTCCAGACACAGTGGCCCTTCATTTCTCTACAGGTTGCCGCTGCTAGTGAACTGGTACCCTTCTTAGCATCAATGCTGAGGTGATAATACGAATGGCACAGCTGAGACTCTTCCTCTTCAGCGAAGTTCTTCCCCTTCGCGATCTTTGTCGTCAAATTTGGAGATGACTCTCTACATTCTGCCGAGTTGGCGAGCCGTCGCTATATATAGCGCGAAGAATTATTTTCAGTTAGAGATAGCGCGGCGCGGTGGATGGATAAATTACTGTCTGATCTGTACATGCTGTATTCCATGGTGAAACAAGGGAAATGTGTTTTCCACACCAAGTTGTACCTTGATACCGGTACATACCGGTATCTCCTGCCCGGTCCTGCCTGCTCGCCGCAGGCCACCCGATGAACGCGTGGCGTTCTTCCTCACTTCGAATCAAGAAGAACACCACGCAAGCAAGAAAGAAGGGTGTCTCCTCTCTCAAGCCACCATGCTCACCCGCGGAAACACTGACCAAGCCGGCGCTCCCAGCTCGCCTTCATCCAGGGCAGACAGAGCCCCATCGGATAGCGAGCCCCCAGTTGCGACTGCGGCTTCCCCTGGCGTCGTGGAATTCACCAGGACTGAGAAGCCATGGGACGCGACACCAGCGAGGCGCACGGCTGAACCGGCACCCCTGCGAACAAGCAAGCGCGCGTCACTGACGGTGGACTCAACCGACACTCCTGGGGAGGCTGCCAAGAGCTAGAAGAATCTTGTGAAGCGTCCAACAGCCACCAGTACCACGCCACGGAAGGCCGCCAGCGATAGCCCTCACGGCTCGGAGTCCGACCTGGAGGACAAGCCGCCGGCTCCACCAGCGAAGAAGGCTCGGGAGGCTCCTGCGAAGGCGAAGCCGATCAAGGCGGTGAGCTCTGCGAAGCCAGCGCCTGCTGTCACGCGAGCTGATAGCGGGTTGAACCTAAGCTCCTTCATGGAGTCATTCGAAGGTCGCACTGCGCTAATTGAGAGCGCCCCGTCGGAGGAGCTGCCCGCTGTTGCTGCCACCCTTCGCGGAGCAGCTCAGACGTGCGTGACCAAGTGCAAGTGCTGAAGGCCGAGATTGCACGCCTCCGCGCGGTGGTGGCCGGGCAAGCCATTTTGCAGGGTCCAAGCCACGATGCGGTCCGACGTGTCGGCGCACCGTCCCCGACGGCGCGAAACGCTAAGGGCGAGCTGCCACCAGCAAAGGTCTGCTACCTGACGACGGCAAGCTTCCCTGAAGGGGCGAAAAAGGCCAAGGGTGACTACAGTTCGCCACAAGCTCACCTGCTGGCGGCAAGTCGCATGTTCTGATCGTTCGGTACAGAAACAGGTAAGCCCCTGTCAGCTATGTCGTTTGTGTTGGCGATGGGAGAGCTGGAGAGTGCCAAGTTCCGGATGACACCTGCGGTGTTGATGGCGATCTTCAGCGGCCGCCTCGGCTCCCGCGGCCTGACGGTGGTGCACTTCAAGGAGCCGTCGGAGCTGGCTACACTGGAGGACGGCTCCAGCAATTTGAACTTCTCGAGTGACTTCAACCCATCGGCGTCACTGCCCTCGGCGTCGACCGACTGTACCACGTATGAAGACATCATCGACGTGCTCCACGGACTCTCCTCTTTCGGCCAAGACCTGTGGTACGACCACATGCGCAAACTGACTTCGCGTCTGCGCAACTTCGTGGCGAAGAACAAGTCGGTCGATCCCGACACACGCCGGCCCGCGTCCGCCTGAGACTTCTCTACGTCAATAAGTTCATGGGCTCTGCACTTGGGTTCATGCAGCTCGACGACCCGCAGTGATGGAATGGCTTCTCTGAAGCACTCAGCGCCGTCGACTACCAGTCGCGAGTGTGGACGATGGCGCTGGTGGGTGCGATGTCACTGACTAAGCGACCGGAAGGTCAAGTGGGAGGGGCGATGACGAGGCGTGAAAGCGGCGCGGGAGCGGAAAATGTTCCGTCAGGATGTCTATTTTGCTCTTCGCCCGACCCCACCGGACGTTCGATTACCTACTTCGCCACAGCACTGGAAAGTCTCCCCCGGCGCCAGTTTGTCCCTCGCGAGCACTACGACCTTACGGTCCGGGTCGGCCATACAGCTACCCACGGCTACACAGCCTCCTTTGACTATACAGTCCGGGTTGACCATACAGTCGCCCACGGCTATACAGCCACCCTTGACTAGACAGTCCGGGCCAACCATACAGTTGCCCACGGCTATACAGCCAGTACCGGCCATACAGCCGGCACCATTGATGTATCCATCGCACGTTACTTCAGGTCCGGTAACGCTGCCGACGGCTGCCCCTCGGCTGGGCGCACTGGCATCTCCTAGTTCCTCTACAAGGAAGCTTTCGCTTGTGGCTAAACCTTCGGAAGCTGGGTTCCCGCCCGTACGCCAGCACAAGTGTTGCAGGGCAAGATCGGACGAGTCGAGCACCTGTACTGCACCACGCGAGCATCATATCCGGCCCGTTATCTGCTCGAAACCGCAGCAGAAATGCAAGCGAACGCGCGAACGAGATGCGACCTACTGAGAGTGACGCATAGGGCCACATTGGCTCAGGCTATGTCGAGAGTCGGTGTAGCACTTCCGCCGGACAACTACCCGCTGTCTCGACCTGGAATTGCGGGCCCGGAGTTTCTTCTAGACACCCCACTACAGAAGGCGCTATCCGAGTATGCGCGTCGGTCTAGTGCTTCACTACCAGCCTTGGTTGAGTTGGTGCGAGGACAGACAGCGAGCGACTACCTTCCGAACAAGAATCTGGTTCCGGCGGTGCTCAACAATGTGTGCAAGGGTTACGAGCATTTGGAAGAACTCCAGAAGATTGTTCAAGACGGCGTCGATGTGCGACTATGCAAGGCACCACCACGGCAGTCACGACGACCCCCAAACCACGGATCAGCGAGGGAGCGTCTCAATGTTCTTCGGAAGAACACCCGCAAGGAGCAGGATGCTGGGCGATGTCTGGTACTCGACCGAGACCTCCTCAAGCAATGGCCCGAGATTATCATAAGCCCCTTCGGTGTGGTCGACAAGGGCAGTGAGGACGCCACGGTTTCGGGTTTCGGGTCGTACAATTCACGATCTGTCGTTTCCCGAAGAGTTTTCAATCAATGACTGCACGGATCAGCAGAGTGTCATCAAGCCAGAGTACAATCACTGCGACGCGGTTGCTACGGAGATTCTGAAGTCGAAGCGCAACCACCCTCGAGCGTTGATCTGTGTAATGGTCGGTGGCGTTGCATCTGCTTTTCGCAACATTAGCATGCACAGCAATAGCGTCTATCTGTTCGCCGGACACATCGAGGAGGACGACGTTATTGTGATCGAGCTATCTGCACCATTTGGCTGGACTGGGTCTCCAGGGTTTTTTTGAAATTGCCGGTGGGGTTATCGCCCATGTGCACGGGTCGCACACGAACGACTTGTTCCCGGAAGGTTTCTTCTATTACCACTGGGTGGACGACCATATCAACGTGTCAGCAGACACTGGTACGTCGTGCAGCGATGCAGACCGGTCCCTTCGGTTTGCCATGGTAGCCGTACTGAGCGCGGATGCCATCAATGACAAGAAGTTCACCGCCTGGTGCACCAAACAGCTCGTACTCGGCCTCGAGTTTGATTCCGTCGCGGAAACAGTATCTATGCCAGCTGAGAAGGTCGTCAAAGCGCGGAAAATCGTAGCAGATGCCTACTCTGCTGCTTCGCTATCGCGACAGGCGTATCGGTCGTTGATGGGCAGCCTTCGCCATGTGGCAATCTGCGTCCGAACAGCACGACCATTTCTCCAGCGCCTACGCCAGCGAGAGAGCTAAATCCACCGGTTCCAGCGTATTCCGATCACGCCAGACATGCAACAGGACCTGTTGTGGTGGCACACACGCCTCACCTGAACGGGGTGTCACTAGAGTACTTCAACTCGCTCCCGGCACCGGACGTCGTGGTTGAGATGGATACGTCAGATCACGGTATCTGTGCGTTGGATGCCACTTCCAAAATGGCGCTGACGTATCCGTTTTCGGACAGTGAACGCAACTTGATTGCTGAATTCAAGTGCGGCGTGCCGAACGGGTTCGACATAAACTTCCGCGAGTTGCTACCGTGTGCCACTCGCGGAAGTTCATGTCGAACCCATTCGGCACGCCGCACTTTGCCGCTCATGTGTGGGAACCGAGATGGGGATCTGGCGTTCCTCGCAATGGTCGCCCGCGTCACATTCAGTTCCGTATCGACAATACGTCTGCTGTGGCGTGGCAAAACAAGCTCGCATCACGAAACCCGCGCGCCCGAGTCCTAATCCGGCTGCTGTGCTGGTGGGAACGTCGTTCCAGCTCCGATTCTCCGCAGCACATGTGGCCGGCGTCGACAACGATCGTGCAGACGCTGGCTCCCGCATCGCCTCTAACTTCTCGTATGCGACCAAGTTTTCGTCACTAACTTCTGGCTGGTCGCAGGGATCACCGCCGTTCGATATCCAGGGTCTGACGGATATCTGGCGTCGTATCTCCGCGCTGATTCCGTTGCCGACTCCACGTTCGACCAGTACAAACGATCGTTGACCAAATGGACGACATGGGCATCACGTCACGGGATCGCGCCCTCGCTGGACGACATGTCAATCGCTCACAAAGTGCAGCACATTTCCGACTTTATTCTCCACGGCTTCCAGTTTGGTTTTGGATCGGGTGGGCCTATTCGCAGCGACTCCATCATGTCGGTTCTCTTCGGCATCCGGCATTTCTCCGCGGCTGCCGATCGCGACTTCCCCATTGCACACCCGCACATCCGCATACTGCTCAAACGTATCAGCCGACTTGACTCTCCACCGCGGCGGAGGGCTCCAGTGTCAATTGCTCTTCTCGAGGCGTGTTTTCACAATCTCTCGATGGCTGAGCCCTTTGCGCAAGCCCTGTGGCGGGTCATGTGCCTGGCGTTCTTTTACCTCCTACGACGCTCGGAGATCGTAGCGATCAGTGGTGGTTCATTCAATTGGTTTGCTGTTCGAGTATAAGACATTGCAGTACTGGATGCGGAAAAGCAGCCTACTGTGTCTCCCTCCAACGCGCAGTCGGTCTGCATGCTCCTCTTCGGCTCGAAGACGAACCAAGGTGGTTCCCCTACCACAAGACTGCTGTCGAGATCTGGTCACCCATTCCTGTGTCCCGTATTCGGCGCTCTCATCCTCCTTCAGGCCCGGAGAAACTGCCGGGTGGGATTCTGGCAGCTGTGTTTACCGACCGTCGCGGAAGGCCGGCCTGTATTGCGACCGCTGACGTGGCAGATGCCATCAAACGAACCGCCATCACTAGTGGCCAAGACCCTCGCGATTTCAGCTCGCATTCCCTACGCGCAGGCGGGGCAACCCACATGTACCGAGCTGGCACGGGCGCACTCACGATCCAGTTTCATGGCCGATGGGTCTCAGACGCGTTCAAATCCTACACCAGGCTCTGCAAATAATCTGTGGCAACGCTGTCGGCAAACATGGTGGCTGGACCACGGGGTGATTCGACGCTGCATTAGTGGGGGCTGATGCATGACCATTTGGGGGCACCGCTTTCCTCGTCCCTTATCGGACTGAGCTGATGGCCATTGCATAAGCTCCCATTAATGTAACTTTTGTTAACACCCAGGAAGTGGAAAGATTGATGTACACTACTTGTACCCAAGCGCAAATCGGATGTACCGCTCCACCAGATGAACGAAGCACGAACAACAAACAGTCCACAATGGCCGTGGATGAAACAATGTTTACAAAACAAGCTCGTTTACAAATTCGCCGTCTGATAGATAAAGGATTTTTAATGTGACGCATATGTTGGTCATTTTTCACGACCATCTTACGCCTGGCATCTGTTGCAAGAGTCAATTGCCAGTGGTAAACAGCGACGGTTGACATTCCGCCCACCTGGCAGCGGAACGCTTCTGCTTTCGGTGCAGTTGAATGTTCATCCTACTCCCAAAATGGCACACCACCCTTATTCCCCATCCGTTTCTCCTTTCTCGCGAACGTGTGTGGCGGCCACTGTGGCCGCACCAACAAGGTCTTCTACACACTTCAGCGTCTTGGCTGTGTGCAAAACCCGCCAGACGCCAGACGCAGCTTGATCTGTACCGTACAGTCTACGTAAGTATAAGACGTCGACACGAAAGCAAGATTTACCACCGCGATTTGCGTGCATCGGGACTTGCCTCTGCCAGCGCCCTCCAACGTCGGCGATGCGTGGTCAGTCTTCATTTTCCTCACTCGTGGACGGAGGCAAGATGTCGACGAGCTACGGGTCTCTAGACACGTCGGAAGGCAAGAACCTTCCCGGTGCCAAGTCAACGGTGCTCCCAGTGACGATCAGCACCGCTGTGCTCGCGGCGATCGTCGCACTGCTCATCATTCTGTTTGGCGGCTTTGCGCTGAAGGTCATCATCGTCGTCGTGGTCGTCGTGTACGTGCTGACCTTTGTTGGTTTTTGTTGCGCCGCGGTACCGTTCGCTAGCAATCCGCTCCTGGTGCCGTTCATCGCCATCAAGATGCAGCTCCACGTCGTGTTCCTGGTGTTCTCGTACGCTGTCCGTGGATTCAAGCCGCGCTTCCCGCAATGGACGTTCGCCTTCGAGCTGACGAATTTGATGCTGCGCTTCACGTTCGTTAACTACGGCCACCTCGTTGGCAACAAGAATGCTCACCTGCTCCGTATGCCGTTCCACCTGCACGGCAAGATGATCCTCAAATCCAACAGCAGGCTGCATGGCACCGTCCCGGAGAAGCTGGAGGCCAACGGAATGGAGCACATGTGGCTTCGTGACCCGGAGAAGAAGGAGCACCGCATTGTGGTCATCCACTTCCACGGAGGCGCTTTCGTTGTGTCTGACCCGCTGCAGGACGTGGAGCTCGCCAACCAGACCCACACCAAGCTCAAGCAGATTCTCAAGGAGAAATACCAAATCGACGCTTCGGTCGACGTGCTGCTGGCCAACTACCGTATGGCCCCGCAGTTCGTGTACCCCACAGCTCAGGACGACTGCTACGCGATGTACAAACATGTGCTGGACACGGAGAATATCTCGCCCAACCACGTCGTGTTCAGCGGTGACAGTGCTGGCGGTCAGATGACCCTTGCCAACTGCATGCGTCTGCGTGACGAGACCCCGGAGTTGAAGCCGGGCGTCGTCCTTTGCTACTCGCCTTGGGTTGACCTCGCTGAGACTGGCATCTCCGATGACGCTACCCCGCACTGCCTCCTTTCTGCCAGCTTCCTGGACAGCAGCCTCGACGCGTACCTGAGCTCTGTCGAGGACCCGAACCCGCGTTTCAAGGTATCTCCGATCAACCAGAACCTGAAGGGCTTGCCACCGACATTCGTGCAGTTCGGCACGGTCGAACGCTTTTATGAGCAGGGCTTGCGCTTCAAGGCTAACGCGGATGCCCAGGGTGTCACCAACATGGAGCTGGATCTGCTGGAGAACATCCCTCACGACTCGGTGATGCTGCCGACAATGGTCAGCCCTGCCGCTGAAGGTGCCATCCGCAACGCTTGCGCTTTCGCCGCGAAGCACGTGGCGCTTATCCTTAAGGCTTAAGGGAAGATGGTTTCGAACAAAAGTTAATTTCAAGGCATCTTGATCTTTTTTTTTTTTACTTCAGGATGATATTTCGAGAGAAAACTCCAAAACCAGCATACCTGACGATCTTCTCTCCAAAACCTGACACTATGCTAAGGCTCTGAAGGTGTTTGGTGTCTTACTGAAGCCGTTGGAGGCGCTGGTGCTAGCAGCCTTTGCTGTCGCTACAAACAACCAGAGTGGCTGCTGCTTTTGAAAACTATCGGTTCGCTTCTTAGTCGCCCCTTCGCACGCTACCTATTATAACGGCCACACAGCGAGGCGGCTCCGGTAAACCGTGAAACGAATTCCGAGAGTAGGTTCAGCACTGCTCAAACTGTGGACAACCGGATCAAAACAGGAATACCTGAAGAAAAGAAAAACGGAGGAACCTAGGTACGCGATTCAAACCAGAATGGGACGCTTAGAGAGCAAGGGCGATAGGGATACCCGGGTTTCGGGGCAGCAAGTTCTGACCATGATCGACGGCCCGCGACGAGCTGAATTGACAAACAGTTCTAGACTAGGCCGAATAGGTACCGCTCACCATGCTCCCGAAGCATGACGGTGAGGAACCAAACGTTTAACCCCCACGGAAGATGTCTTGTGTTTAGGAAACCCAATTAACCTGCTTTCGCTGTTATGCCAGCCACCAAGGTTGCTATTGCCGTGACTATGCTTTCGCTTCGAGATCAGTGCCAAATATGAATTCGTTGTTGCACGACTTCCGCAACAACTAAAATCTTTTCACCTGCTTGCCATGGACTGAACAAAATGCAGCTAAAAACACCTTTGGAAATGAGGAAATGGGGGAGCCTGTCGCCACCAGAAATGCGGCATAAGAATTGCCATCGCTGGTAGTACCAGAGGTCCTGGTCCAGGACGCATCGAGTGCTTGCCACTTCAATCTCCCTTCAGTCGACTTGTTTTTGAGCCGGGAGTAATGCAAAAACTGAGCGTATTCTTGTCGCCAGTCGACCCAGTCGACTCGACTACCCGAAAACGACAGGAACTATCATCGACGATGGGGGAGGGAGTGGCGGCCGGCGGGCTTCCTGCCACGGCACCATGATGACCACACTGCGCTCTGAGCGTCTCAGACTAGATTTTGCCTCTGAACGGAGGAGGAGATGGCGTCGACAACCGCATATGGCTCGCTCTCAGTTGAAGGGGGCCAGAAGTCCCGTACCGCGAGCTGTTTTAGCACACTCAAGATTGCGCTGCCGCTCGCGCTCGTGGTCGTTCTGATCGTAGTGCTTGCCATGGCGGTCGGAAGCATCGTGCTCTCCATCATAGTGCCCGTCATAGTAATCCTGTATTCGGTCTTCTTCGCCGGCTTCTGCTACGCTGCGTGGCCGTTTGCTACCTCGTCCGTGCTGGTCCCGTACATTGCGCTCAAGCTCCAGTTCAAGCTCGTCTCGCTGCTCTTCCAAGCTGCCATGCGCGGATTCAAGC
>JAGDFM010000698.1:0-14287 GCA_019155715.1 Phytophthora pseudosyringae
TCAATCACTTTCGAATCTTCATTCTACCCCTCAAGTGGTTTCCTGCCTCCGCTCCGGTCTCGCCCAGAGTGCTGCCCTCCCTCCGCTTCGTCCAAGCTTCGTGTCCAAGATCCATACCTTCCATCATGCTTGTTACCTCGATTGCGGCCATCTCGTTGATACCGCCAGCCTCTTGTCGTACGCACTAGCTCTGCATGTGATATTGCAACAGCAGGAGAAGCAGACAGCTCGAATAGCGATCCAGAGTAAATGGTCAATACTTTTCATTTCATGGTCAATGTTAGCAACAGTGCCTGGACAAGAAAAGTGATGCAGCATGCAGTTAACTCCTCTGGTATGCAACACACAGAGCACCGAGGTAACACACCTGCCTCAGTGCTTGCCGAAGCTTGGGCGCCAACTTGGAGCAGCTGCCGAGCAGTGGCCGGCGGCTCACCAGCTGAAGGCTTGGCAGTGCAGGTCCAGTTTGATGAGTCTAACCAGCCGCCAACTTGGCGTACGATTTCAATACGCCTAAGTACGAACCATTTCGTAAGTACGAACCATTTCGATTAGCACCGTAACATCAATGATTTGTTGTAGGTATGGTACTTACAATTAACCCTTTCGTGACAATAGGGCGCTCAATGCGCTCTTTAAGGGTATTTCCAAAACACGGTAGGCAATGGTCTCTAAAAGGGGTCAGGGAGAACCCTTTTACGCTCAAGCTATTTATACCGTATGTTATAACATAACATAAACGGAATGATCACTAATCATGGATTTGGCAATGATTGTCTGATCAAAGTGATAGTACGTGGGACTCGGTTGTTTTATTTTTGACAGCGCTATGCTTGTGTCTTATCCGAGTCTGCGCATGCGTAGACCAAAGCCGGACGAGCAGCCGCGGAAGTACCGCCGATTGACTTCCGTGTGATGCCCCTTATGGCGCTACGGCACGACTCCGCCGTCAGGCTCATGTCCGTGCTTCAAGTACAGCACATGATTCACAACGACACGTCGACGAACGCCGTCTCCCCTGGGGCGATGGTCACACTTGGTCGAGTTATCGACACGATGACGACCGACATTTTCGTTCTCGGAGCGTAGTTAAAGTCCGGTATCAATGTCGCGGGGTTTACGCCCAAGCCGCCGCCAGTCGCCGAGCCTGACGCCCAGCCGGTCGCGATGGAGCACAATGGCGTCGATCTCTTCCAGGAAACTCCGCTTTGAGACTTCACTCGCCTGTCGGTCGAAGAAGAAAAAGAATCTGCTGTTGTACGCGGGAGGCACTGTACGCTTGTAATAAAAGATGTGGTTTGTAGGTAATCGGGTCTTCTTAAAAAAATGCCTGCATGCCCCCCCCCCCCACAGCAGGTCGCTCACCTGCACGACCAGCAGCTTTAATCAAGCTTCCTCGCCTTACTTGGAACAAAGCACATTTAGATACGGTACTTAAAATTGGGTTCGTGGCATACATGTGGGGGGGGGGTTGCGCCTCAACGCACGCGCGCAGATCTAGAGGGTTTGGGTGAAAATCCAACGCTCTTTCAACAAGAAGCATGTTCTCAACGCTTCAATGGAGCATATCAAGAGCAATTACAACTCAGTGAAGTCCCTGTTTGGGGCAGATCAAAGCGGACGAAGTGGCGGCTGGGAATGCCGAAAACCCTATTGGCTACCCTAGGTACTGGTAGTTGCTCGTGCAATATCCAGGTGACAAGAAAGAGCTTCGCAACCAGGGCTTCGGTCAAAGTGGCGTTGGTTTGCCTGAATTCCCTGCAATATTGTCCGACGGTGCCCGACGCCCACTGCAGAACCATAAGCACATAGATGTTCGCGGGAGGAATTGAATTTCCGTCATCCGTGTGCGGTGCTTTTCCACTAAGCTACGCTAGCGTTCATAGTGGTGTCGTACGGGCTTGGGCAGCAGTCTCCCTTGGCGTGTTGTTGTTTGTGCTTGCTCCTTCGTCTTCTTGATTGTAAGCGAGGGCGTTCCACGCGCCACCACTAATGACGTGCAAATCCCGGATTAGAACAAATGTCCCATATTCCTGCTGGATAGCCAAGTCGTCAGATACAGCAGCACGACATGAGTGGGACCGCCCTGAGGGGTACTCGATGGAGGCGATGGTGAAGTCTATCGTGCCACGACAACCCTGGCGATACTTAGAGCAGCGGTACGCTATCTTTCGCGATGACGGCCAGGATGGCGTCTACTTGTAGCCACGGAAAAAGTGAGTAGTCCGTTCTTGACGTGCTTGACCCCTGGGCGGCTGGGAGTGATTCCAACCGAAAGCTCAACTATATCAGCAACCCCAACTTGGTCAGCATCATCTCTGACGGTGTCTGCATCTTGTCAAATGGTCCCCTGTTATCACCGGGTTACTAGTACTGCCCCACTTGATCTCTCATGACCGTACATTTTCAGATCTCACGTCAGATCATTGCAAAACATATGTGTTTTAAAGAACCTGATCAGTTTCGTATGTGATCAATTCTGGAGCTAACCGCATTATCCACTATCTCAGGTGCGTGGTAAAAGAAATTACCTTCCCCGTCTGAATCCTGTTTGCTCTTGGGGCTTGGCTGAGTAGATCTTACCTTTCTAATGACCACATCAGCGGTGGATTCAGTTCGGGACAGGGAGGATTCTTGAATGCCGTGCTGCGAGCAACGACAGCCGTCCATTTATCAAACTTTTAATTACTGAAATAAGCCTCCAAAGTATGGTGTGATGGCAATTGGCTGATTAGCGTTTAAGTTCAGAGAGTGTTTAGTCAGTTGTATTGTTGCACTGGGGTACTACCGATCACCGGATTAGATGGCGTTACTGCAACACTAACACTACTCCACGACAGACTTGCCGCGACACCACAGCAACACACCAGCCTCAAAGCAACTACTATCGAAAATCATGATCAGTACCCACAGTACCGTGATTTTCTTCAAGAGCGCATTGACAACCTGTTACAAGCCGTTGAACGACATCAACTAACGCTTCCAAAGCATCAAGGTTTTTTCGATCCAGCTCATAACGATTGGCCAAAATTGAAATTGGTCCCTAACCAACGTCATACAACCAATGAAAGGTACACAAAAAAGACAAAAGCTCTATAAATTGGTGGAACAGAGTAGTAAGTTATTCACCAAAGGGTTAACAAGTGTTTGGTTAAGTACGACTGACCTGGTCCACAAGTTCGTACCCGGTGTTTCCGAACAGGGGGAGAACAGAGAATTCAGATCATTCGCCGATTCGCCTCCACAGCGATCAAGCTGCGAGCCCGAAGCTCCAATACGATCCAGCGCCTGATTGCGCCCGCAGAGCTCAAGCTCAGAGTCTGATGCTGCACGACGACGTTGCGCCAGGCGCCAGGAAGAAGCAGCTCAAGCTGCCAGCGAGATTTTGTTTCTCTCTTCGGCGTCTTCGCAGACTTGATTAGTTACCGTAGCAAGTCTTACTAGGACGGGTTTTCACATTGGACCCGTTGTAGGACTCACCATTACTAACTCCAATGAGTCTAACTCAATTGGGCACTCCAGCGAGCAATCCTCCTGGAGGGTAACCCAATGGAGCTAATCAAGCCTGCTTCCCCTCATTCGCAGTGATGGTCGCCGACGAAGGAAACACCTCGTTTCTTTCTGTACTCTTAAACATTGAAACCTTAACTTTATTAACCACCCAACGGTTTACAAAACGAATTATCATTCATTATTGCGGTGAAGTGACAATCCGGGCAAAATTGTACGCCCAGCAATCAAGTGGAAACTGGAAGTGGTGCTGTGACACCGAAGACTGCCGTGTAGGAACACGCTGAAATTACCACTACCATTCGATAAGAGTCCCACCAGCACCACACGCTACCCCGTGCAGGTAAGCCAATATTGGATATAAAAAAACGAAGACTAGGAACAATTCATACACCGAGTCGATTGCAAGCGGCTCTGTACACCGAGGTTGTCTGAGAAATAGTTAATTGTACGAACTAATCGGCGGAATTATTGTGTCTTGCTCCAGATGGGGGGGCGGGGGGCATGTGCCTCGGGCGAAAAACCCGTGTAAGTGTAATGATGTGAGAAATTATGTTAATATAGTATCCAATAAACCAGTGTGATCGACCTACACAATAGTTTTATTGGTCCCTGTGCGCGGTTGCAACCACCAAACCAATATCTAATCAATGCAATTAACCCTTTTTAAGCCCGGTATTCTGTATCCTACAGAATAAGTATTATCACAGAATTTAATATCCAGCAAACTAGGCTGCGACGTATAACCTCGCATATAACTTTTTGTATGGGTGATGAACAGACGAACGTTCCTGTGCGCGGGGCAGATAGCTGGGGATTATGCTGTGGCGATAGAAAGACGAGTATAAACTCCTAACAGGTCTGAAAATCTGGGTGAAAGCCAAAAACGGCCACGTGTCAGCCACTCTTCTCTTCCCCTCCTTTCGGAAACGATGAATGGCCCCGGAGAGAAGACATTCAAGCAGCTGTGGCGCGAGCTATGCAAGGATGGATGGAAGGCCCGTAAGCCTACAGGCATGGCCAAGGCCCATCGTTACGTGAAGGCAGGGATCAAGAGTCGTCTGGATGAATCAAGACGCGGGACAGACTTCATTGAGGTTGCGTTATCTCGCTCCATAGACTATGGTAGTTGATCTAACGGTAGATTTGTTTCCCAGGTGAGGCTAAGCTTACGGCATTCGGACGTCGTTCCGGTCTCCTCGGTATCCCAGCTTACAGCGAACTCAGCGCGCGTAATTCCGAGCGAGCCCCGGTTGGCAAGCAAGCTTCGTACGCGGCTATAGGCCAGCAACCGCCACGTGACCGTGAAGCAGCGCCGACGCCAAGCCCGACGTCTTTAACGACAGCTACGACCCCGACTACTGGTGTTGGTGCTGTTAGCCCTTATCAGACTGACCGAGCTGCTGCACGCGCTCATGTATCGACAGCCGTCGTCGCAACGATGGTGGAGGAAACGTCAGCGACAGGTAATGCTCCTGCGTCGGATTCAACAGAACAAGATGGGATGGCTGAAGGTGCTATTCCAGATGATACCGAATTTTGTCCGACGGAGAGCTCGATTGATGACGAGGGGGTCAGGTTTGCGAACAGTGAGCGAACGGTGAACATGCGCCTGTATCGTATTCAACAAAACAAGATGGAGTGGTGGAAGATGCTATTCAAGATGATCCTGAATTTCGCCCGACTGAGAACTCGACTGATGCTGAGGAAGCCAAGAGTGAGGACGACGAACAGATCGAGAGTGGCGGTTTCGTGGATATGGATGTGTTTGATGGGAACAACATCGTGGGGGGGGGGGCACGGAAGGAGATATTGTTTGGTCCAATAGCTCGCGATGACGTGATTGTGGTGGCGACGGTAGACTTGAGTTACTCCGAGGTGAACTTGGATGATAAAGACGTAACGGAAGACAACGCCCACTACTAGTGGAAGGTGTAGACGACGTAGACGACGTGGCAGAGAATGATGACGTTCCCGATGACGAGCCATTTGACTTGACGGATGGTGATCTCCGGGTTATCGCGGAGTCTGGCTGGGTTACGTATGATGAAGAGCATAGCGGTAAGTCCATACTATACAGAATAGACCTCAGCACAACAGTTCGAATTCAGGACGATGCGATTTGGATACGATGCAGGAGATCTCCAAATTGACGTTGCAACGGACTACTACGATGGTCAATACTGACCCACGCGGTCGGCTGTTGCATATGCAGACTCTCCGTTGGGTATGTTCTTCTATATCTTCCCGAAAGAGGTATGGATTCGTATCGCTCAAGAGTCGAACCGCTGCCGAGAGCAGAATGTCACTGCAGTCGCCACGTCTCGCAGAAAACAAGTTCCTCGCTCGGCAGGCCAAGGACCATCGTGTCAGTGTATCCAACTTGGTGGAGATTGAAAGGGTCTGAAAAAGTTCAAGCCGATTCAAGCTCATGAGATCGTGCATTTTCTTGCACTTCTCTTTGCTGGAGCTATAGCTCCAATTCGAGACGGCCTCTCCAAGCACTGGTGCGCCGATGAAGAAGGTGATATACCTCGTGGAACGTCCTCACGCTTCATGAAACGGGATCGCTTCGAGGCCATCATCAAGTCCCTTCACGTAAACAACAACGAGGATGGCTGGGCCCGTGCTGATAAAGCGTGAAAAATTCGGCCGCTTTTGGAAGCAGTTGAAAACATTTCGCCGTGGATATCGGCTGGGCAAGGTCATCTCTTTCGACGAAGGTATGATGCCGAACCGCAGTAAGTTCAACCCGTTGCGTATCTTCATGCCTGACAAGTCCAGCAAGCGCAGCACCAAGTTCTATATGACGTGTTGCGCTGATACCACATACTGTACAAGGTCACGCTAATTATTCTGTATTTCACTGAATTCCCTATTCCGAACCCAGCGATATTTGCTAATACGTACTTTCTGGCATTCTGTATTTGCTCCACTTAGAGTTAAAATCTATTGCGGAGTGGACAAACACAAGAAGAGGAAGAAGAAATCACCTAATGGCACCTTGGGAGTGGGGCAATGGCTGTCGTGAGAAATATTTCGAAGGCTTTGGTCAACCAGCCCAAGAAGCGCCTAGTCGTTACAGATAGTTTCTACTCGACAGTTTCTCTGAGCCTGAAGCTGCTGGACATGGACTTGTATCACGTTGGTACTACCCGGATCGATCGCTTGGGATGGTGCCCACTCCACTGCACGCAGGCGAAACGGCCGAAGCGCATGCCACGAGGAACGTACCGTATCGCTCAATCACGTGGCCACCCCCAGTTAGTTTCCTTGAGCTGGATAGATTCAAAGCCTGTGAACATGCTTGCTACTGGGTGCTGCACGCATCTCGCCGGCGTTCTGCGCACGGAAAAAGATGGCACACGCAGCACAGTACCTTGCCCGCAATTGGTCGTAGACTACGGCCTTGGTATGGGGGGCGTGGACATCCACTACCAGCTCCGACTCCAGCGTTACAGCATCCAGAAGTGCATCTCGCTGCACAAGTACTATAGGCAGTTATTCCTGTGCATCGTGGACATGGCTGTTGTCAATGGCTACATCGTTCACTACATCACCCGCAAGAATAAAGGTGAAAAGACGCCTACCCATACCGAGTACCTGCGCCGACTACATATCCAGCTGCTGGCGCTCCGCACTATCAACTTCGAGACGCATCCCAACGCAGAGGACCTGGTGTCAGTACCAATACCCCGTCAGCAGCACACGTTAGTCAACACGGATGAGTTCTACTCCTCCAGCAAACAGTACAAACGCAGGCAGTGCCTTTGTAAGGCGTGCTCCGCTTTTACCGATACGAAAACCAACGCGTTTGAAATAAGCTTCTACTGCCATTAATGCAGCGACGCATTTGGTGGACATATGCCACTCTGTCGTCATGTGCGATGCATTGAGAGCGATAACACGCTCACGTGCCAGCCGATACGGCACGATACATGGAGCGACGGCAAGAGTATTCCACCAAACCTGAAGATTCCGTAAGCGTAAGCGAGATAATGACGCGGAGGAATAGGGTCCGCACATATTCAACAAGCTGCACTGACATGGATTTGAGTACTGGCTGGCGCGCGCAGGGGAAGAATTTGCCCAGTTCCTAACTAACATATTAATGAGGAGGAACAGGGCAACTTATTCTCTGCGCGCGGTCCTCGATGGCGCCAAAACGGAAGCGCGCCAAAGATGAGTGGTTGGTGCCAGGAGATGGATACAGTCAGCAATCGTAGCAAAATTGACGGATATTTTTGAATGGGAGGTTTTGACAACCGAATATCGTTATTCTTGCAGATGTTGGATACATTGTGTATACTATGTTCATTTGCGTAGCTACCTTGTGCTAAATGTGCCCGGCTTTAGCCATAGGGGGGGGGCTTACAACAGCAAACCTTTCCAAGGTTTTGGTGTATACTTTAATCAAGGTGTTTGCTTATTCTGTACGATATAGAACTAGGTCGTCTGCGACATACGCTGGGAATACCTTTTTTTCTTCTCTTTTTCTTATAAATAGCGTATACTAGTGCATTATACTCTATTTCCTTTGTTAATTAAGGGACTCTACAACACTGAGCGGATTGCTTCAGCTTACTAATTATCTAACCAACATTTCACCGCTGCATCAAGCCGGATGCACGCTCTGCAGTGCTTCCCTCTGAATCGGTATTAGCCTTTTAATTCATGCAGCCATCGTACCATCGCTAGATCAAAATCGGATGCATGCTCTGCAGTGCTTGCTTCTGAATTGTATTATTCTAAATCGCTATACCCATTTAATTAATGCGGCCATCCTGCCACCGCTGGATCAAAATTGGATGCATACTCTGCAGTGATTGCTTCTGAATTGTATTATTTGGAGTCGTTTTACCCTTTTAATTAATGCAGCTATCCTACCACCGCTGGATCAAACCCGGATCCAAACTCTGCTTCTGGATCGGTTTTCTTGTAGCAAAGCACGCGATGCCGCATTGAGCACTACTGTGTGGGGCTATTGTGCTCTCAAGCAACCTGATCGTAAATAACAGGCCATTGACGGTTCGGCGCAGTTACGCGTTACGCAGTACCGTATGTTACGCAGTACCGTGGAATTAATCCAGTAAGAGCTTTCCATTACCATTCTGGTAATTCTAGTATAACAGATCAGGCTAGAAGGTTAAATTCAGTTATCGCTAGCTCTTCCCTTTCCTCTCCGTATCCACCCTTCGTTTTCTACCCCACCACCGATATAGTGTAATTACTTTGGTCATGTCTTCAACAGCTAGATATTTGAATTCTCCGTTCGGAGCTAGACAAGCGGCGTACTAACTCTTCTCGCGCGACAGAATCTTCCGTGCTCGATTAGTTAGAACCTTCCTGGTCAACTTCTGATCAAAGCGCAGTGCGCAACATATCGTAGAGTCGGAGACACAGATAGAACCCCCGTAGCGAGCGCGAAGCCTACAGCGTAATTCTTCGAAGTAGAAACATGGGTGGATCTCCACATACTCCCGAAGCAACATGCCCGAACATCGCTGAGCCTTTTTCATGACGTCTTCGCGCGGGGCTCGTCCTTCAGTACTTTTCCTGTAGTACAGAATAGTTTGTACCATCAGCTAATACTTCTTTCAGACAGGCCTAGAACGCTATATACGGTATCTATATCAATTGAATACATACATGAGCACGGTGTTTCTCCAACGTACGTCTAATGAAAATATCATCTTAAAGTGCTGCGAAGTACCACAATCTCAGAATGCCGAGCCAATGCTAGCCATTCAAAACGTTTTGACCGTTCGCCACTAGTTCTGTTGGGCGGTCTAAGTCTTTTCTAGAGTGGTCCACCGGGCTTGACGTTGCCGCTCTGATTGGGTGAAATTGTTATTTAATTCTAAAGCAGGCTCAAACTTGTAAGTTTTGATTGACATCTTAACGCCACATTGTACACGTAACCGCACCATTTTAGACAACACAAAACAATATGATACTTATCCACCATTTCAAGGTTTAAAAAAAAGCGATTGAAGATTCCGTTGGCTGGATCTGACTTAAGTGAAAGTCCAGAAAAGGTGGTTTTTGTGTTTGAGGCGTCTCAGCCACTCACTCTTCTCATTCGCCAAGTTCACAGCTGCCATGGAAGTCGAAAACGCCGAGATCCCGAACAACTCCGACTCGGAGGAGGAAGCGCTGTCGACAAGCGAGAGAAAATGTGAGGTGACTTCGCCTTCTCTGCCTGAGGGCGAAGAGGGCGGATGTGGCGAAGACAGTGACGAGGAGGAGAAGCCAATGGGTCTGGCTATTGAATCTAGGGTGCAGGTCCTGATTGCTGCAGACTCGTGTTAACAACGATGCATCTCAGGGAAGACAGAAGCTGTCGAAGGACTCGATAGTGCGGTGGACGCAATAACATCTGCCGAAAAGAAGACAAGTATTATTATTATAGCGCTGGTGGTATTGATGGAGGCTGGTACACACGAGCGAAGTCGGGGTACTGTCCAGCGTCAGCGTTTCGCCTATTTCCTGCTGTTTGTTGGTGCTGTCTGTCGTGGGGCCTTCTGTCAGCGCTACGGTGTTGGCCCCGCGACCATCTCGAGCTATAAGACGCAGTTAGATGATGGGGTCGATGGCGCGAAGCCGCATGGAGGCCGCATAAACCTCAACGCTGTTGTATTTGACGTTAACTGGATTGTCACGTGGGTGAAGGAGCTGGTTTTTCAGCTTGGAGTAATGGTTCCAGTTCGCGTGCGGCGCCAGGATGGAAAGATATCCATGGTGTTGGCAACAGACACGTTCACAATGCTGCCGTCTTTTTGACTTGGTAGGAGCTGCACGAACGAGCAGCTGCAGTTTGCCATAGCAGAGGCTAAGCTCGATGTCAAAGTGCCTCCCTGCCCAGCTTTCGTTCTATCGTCACCAAGCATTGCGGAACGATTCGTTCTCGACGTAGTAACGTGTGTGACACTTGCACGATCTACAGGTTCAGTATGCGTGGTGTTCCAAGTGCTGCGTCGCCGGAGCTGTTTGGTAAGCACACTGAAACCGCGTATTATGAGGTACGGCGTTTAATATCAATTTGATTTGTGGTGGCGATAAGTATCATTTGGTTTTATCTATTGATCGTTGTTATTCCTAGGTTGGAGTACAAGAGGGATGTTGCGGAGTGTATGGATGCAGCCATCGTCATTACGATGGCCTTCGCTCAGAACCTGACGCTGCCATATGTAGCGGGAACATCTTCACACTGGTACTTCATGTCACTTATTTGGGTACACATATTTGGTGTTGCTATTGTCCTCAACACTCAGTTCAATTTTGTGTTCAACGAGAGGGAAGCTGGAAAAGGAACAAATGAGATCAATGAAATCCTTGTGTACATGCTGGATGAGGTACTCCTTCCGCTGAAGCCAAAGAAACTCATTGTTTACGCGGACAACTGTGGAGGGCAGAAAAAGAACAACTTCGTGTTGGCTTCCTACTGTTGATTGTTCAGCTCGGGTGGATCGACGAGGTAAACTACAAGTTATTCGTCAAGGGGCATACTAAGAATGCATGTGTCCGTGGATTCGGGCAGATGAAACGGCATGTGCAGCGCCACGATTGCTGAACGATGGAACAGCTGACGACGGCCGTTGAGAAGTCGTCTAGTGTGAACCAGTGTTTACGTGTGTCGAACAATAGTTCTTGTCGCAACTACAAGTTTGTCGTGGATGACATGTACAAGAAGGTCAAGTCGATCCGAAAGTATCAGCTCTATTAAATGTGGCGTGAGACGCCCGGTGTGGTTGAATGCCGAGTTCTTCCTCAAGCGGAGCCTGTTATGCACGATCTGAGGCGCGTATACGACAGAGTTCAGGTTGACGACGATCACGCAAAGCGGTTGCTTGCTGTGTACCTGGAAACCCTTCCGCGACCGACGATCAACACCGAAAACTCAACGCAGGTATACAAGTCAATCCGTCAGTACGTTACAGCAGAGTTTCAGTGTGACGGTCTGTATGGGGCACAAGTCCGGAGCAAGAAGATGAGGCAAAAGCAATCAAGAAAGCGCGCCGCGAACATAAGCAGCACGATCCAAACAGCAACAAATAGGCTGACACTGATAAGCCGTCCGACAAAATGAAAGGATACCTAACGACATTTTGAACGACATGATACTTATCGCCGTATTCAAATGACTACACCATGTGTCAATTTTATTCTACCATTACGAAGGCTAACTAAGCGTTGACCCCGATATTGACCATGTTGCAGAGCTCGCTGGACGAAGCCGTCTATATATTTGGATTCCCGCCTAATTTTGCCCAGCAGAGCACCCAACACGAAAGAGCCGTCGTAAATTATAACGGGCCAGGTGTGTCCGTTATCTAGCGTACATTATAGACTGCGAGGAAGCGCGGTAGAGTCAAGAAGCTGAGCCTAAGTATGGGCTTTGAGGCAAATTTAACTCTGATTTATGTTAGTGGCCGTCGGGGCACTCAAATGCAAACTGTCCTCTAATTGGTTGAAATGGCTCTACACTTTCAACCAATGACAGGAATACACGAAGCACACGCTAGCCGTGTGCTTTGTACCTACTTTGTATCTTTAGCTGTACATATGTAACTTGAAACAGCCCGTTACATCACCCTCCTATCAAAGCTGCACTCACGCCCGCGTGGGTGCCGTCGCAGAGCGAAAGTGACCAAGCCACGGACTGTCCCAAGCACTCGCGTGGTCCTCCCGCTACGCGCTCATTCTGCAATTCACGATATCGGCGACAAGAAGAACTGGCGCCACGCCGTCCAGTTCATCGGCGTACTTCGTCATGGAAGACGACCTAAAGCCTCGACGGCGCCGAAGAACCCGAAGACCTCGACGCCATGAAGGAATACTTCAGGCAGTACCGCGCGGTCCGAGGCAAGGCAACCAGCAACGCGTTCACGCACGACGCTTTGCAGCGGACGTGGTGTGCCTTCACTCGCCGCTCGAACGCCGGTCGCCGTGAAAACCTGTCTTTCACGGCCTGGCTCGAGGATCGTGAAGCCACGCGGGGCGCGCACGCTATTGGGGACCTTCGTGCGCGCGTGTGCGAGTTGGCGCAGCGTGAGTGGCGGCTGTGCGACGTGCACATGGTTGAAGGTTGCCGGAACTGTGGGGAGGACCAGCCGAGGCCGACGCGCGAAGAATGGGAGCGCCAGTTGGGGCTCTGGCCGCTGGGCGAGGACAAGCGTCGCTGGATTGGCCGCTTTGATCGAGCTCGGAGTGATCTTGCGGAGGCGACTTGTCGCGGCAGTGCGCGCCGCGACTTGCAAAACGGGGATCGTCGACATAGTCGCTCGAAAAGTAGCTCGCGAGGCCGTCCACGTTACCAGGAGCGTGGCGGAGGACGTCGCGATCGCTCGCGGTCACCTGCGCGAGCGCGGACTCGTAGTCACTCACGACATCTGGAACGTCCTCGAGAAGGCGGCTACGCGGCTCTCATGTATCATCGGCCGGCGAATGTCCAAGCCAGCGCACCCGGTAATACTTCTCGGGTGCCTGTCGAGGCTGCGCGCGCGTACGGATACGACCAGCCGTATCGAGAGGACGTGCCACGCGATTCACGCGCGTATCGTGGTCAACGAGCCACTCCATAATCCAGCGTTGCGCACCCAATGCAGTAACAAGTGGAGGCGGGCCATCACGACGGTACTGGACCAGCTGCGGCTGCCGCGGCGACCGACGTAACGGAGCGTCTGACGATTGAGCAGTATCGACTAATGATACACGAAACGGACCAGGCGAGGGACGAAGCGATGGAGGCTCAGAACCTCGCTGAGTTTGCGCGTGTGTCTGCGGCGACTGCGGAAGCTGCTGCGACTCACTCGGAGCAGGGACGGCGCGAGATGATGACGCGGCTTCGTCATCTGGAGACGCTCGTCTGCGGAGGACCACGCGCGGCGACGCCCTCGCGTGCGGAGCGACGGCTCTTGCCGACTCAGCGTCAGCGACGTCGGCAGGGTCGGTCCGATTACGCGCCTGCCGAGGAAGCGGAGCGTCCGCCTCAGGAATCACCGCCGGAACGTAGGGCTTTAGGCGCCCGACGTAGAACGTCGGGTGCAGTCGCATCGCAGTAAGAATGTCTAGCGTATAGGCATCGCCGATAACTCTGGTAATCTTGAATGGTCCGATGAAGCGTGGCGCAAGCTTGTTCGCACCCAAGTTGGTCACCGCGGTGCCTGGGATGCCATCCGTGGATAGCAGCACGCGCTCGCCTCGCCGGAAGGACGACATATTCTTCCGGCTCTGTCGATCGGCATTCGCTTTCTGAATGTCCACGGCGGCGTGAAGGGCGTCACGCACGAAGCGCGTGACAGCCTGGCGATGCAGCCGGAAGTCGGACACTGCTGCCGAGTCGATCGGCGTCGAAGTCTCTTTCGGCGCGAAGTTGGCGACGCCTGGTTCGGACGCGGCGTTTCTCGCCGCGTCAGTCGGGACCGGACTCGGTTGACGGGCGACTCCGTGAAGTGCGTGGTTGTCAGCAGGTAGCGCAGGTGTACTCCATGAGTGCGGAGTACCGGTCGGGATACCGGTATGCAGCCGGTTATCAGGAGGCTTGAACGTACCCAGTGTACCCATCTGGGTACTGGCTGAAATCGGCGAGGGACCACTCGACGTTAGCGCCGACTGTGTCGGTGCTGCTGCAGTTCCTCCCCCACCAAGGGTGGAACCCGGTGATGTGTCTGGGGTCCGGATGGCAAGCAGCGCGGGAACACGCGGATGACGTGCGTTGTTCACGAAGAACGGGGCCAAGCCCGTGAACGCATGAACGACATTGTTCATGGTGAAC
>JAGDFM010000699.1:0-14268 GCA_019155715.1 Phytophthora pseudosyringae
GTCCACTCTTGAGCTGTACACCACTTGATAAGGCCGGACGCAATGGTTCCTAGCGTCGAAGAGGCCTTGGTCTGTGTTGAGCTGGTCAATGTGGAAGATGTCTACCGTGCTTTGTAACAAGTTGAAGCCTTATTCACCATGTTTTACGAATATCTGGATGCAAGGTCAAGTTCACCCCATGAAGAGATTCGCTTCCATGCCAACCTACTCATGCGACGGATAACCACATATGTCAAGGAGGGGGGAATGCAAACGATGTGTTGTCGTTTACTGTGTTCATACTCAAAAAACAGCGATCAAAGTGTCAAGATGAACGACCAGGAGCAACTGTCTAAGATATTCATCGGCTTTTGCAGCAAGTTGAAGTGCGTACACCGTGTATTGCAGAACTTCGTCTCTCTCCTGTCACAACTCACATACAAGTGTCACACAACTTCGCACCGATTTAGACATGCTGACATGTGAGCAGATCCCATTCGACCATGGAGGAGGAGAAGCCCAAGGCGCTCGTGGCCGACCACAGCGGCCACGCGCATGCCGACAGCCACGTGACGTGGGACGAGGAGACCATCGCGCTGCACGACCTGGACCGCGGCACGCGCATGAAGATCGACGAGCCCAACACGCCCTACCACTACTACGCCGAGGGCGACGACGTGGGCGGCGCGTCACCCGCTCGAAGCCTCTCAGGGCGCGAGGCGCAATCCCCGATCCAGGTAACCTAACCTTTTATTTAAGTTTAAAAAACAAACAATTTTATAACAAGGGGTGTATTTTGTGTTTTAGTGGGACGAGCTGCAGTCCAAGCTGCAGGATGTCAAGGACGGCAACAGGAAGAGTGAGTGGGACAGCAGTGGCGATGAGAGCTCAAGCTCGGCCTCGGGCGGGCTGAACTTTGCTGATCGCAACGCGGAGGGGAAGAAGATTAAAAAGGACCCGAAGTTTGCTGAGAAGCGCAAGATGCACTACAACGAGTTCGAGCGAGTTCGAGCCTGGAAGATGCAACATGCATCTGACGACGAAGACCAATGTGACGACGACGAGGAGAAGACGGCAGCGCAGCCTAAGTAAGGACATGAATGGCGCTGGACGATTTTTTCTTTTTTCTTTTAACGGGAGCAAGAGCGAGACCTAGGTAACTGGAGCACGCGGTGGCTTGTTGTGAGGCCAAAGGTGAGTTAGTCGATAGATACATTCTGCTGGAGAATGAGCTGAACTTGCGTCGCGTCTTGGCTGGTTGAGTCTCTGGTCTGCTTTCTCTGTTTCTCTTGCTTCCTGTCTAGACTATTTTATGCCGTCATGCGGAATATTCCAGGGTTAGAAGTGGCTGCCGAACTTGGTCCGTCCAGACATGGAGCACTTGGGAGCCGTGCGGTACGTGGATTCGACTTGCTTTCCCACGGAGCTCTTGGCTTCGTAATATTTCGACCCATTCAAGTCGGCGGTAGAACGGCCGTTCTTGGTGCGAGACTCAGTGCCGAAGGAGTACGCAGCCGCGGACGTGAGAGTCGATACCGCCTGGCGCCCCACAGCCTCGACAACGACCGCGTACTGGCCAGGTCCTACGTCTGCTGTACTCGACGTACGCAGCGGCTTCCGCTCTACCTTGGGGAACGATGACATCGGGTTGGACTTCTGCGTCGATAGAACGGTGCGTCCGATGGTTGGAGTCGTCTCGTAGGCACCCGGCCCGGGGAATTTCTTCTCGCCTGCCATCGGAGACCATTTCTTGCCAAGGGAGTAGCTGGGGGCTGCGCGCTCACGTGGATTGACGATGGCCGTGGTGTAGTCACCAGGCCCTGGAAATTTAGAGGAGGTCTTGGTGTCGGAAGTGGAGCCAAACTTTTCACGTCCACTGATGGAGCATGCTGGCGCCTGCGCCATTGTGGACAACACTGGCTTGCCAATTGATGAAGGGATTTGATACGCGCCAGGGCCCGGGGACTTGGATCCGGTGGTCGTACGTGGGCGAGTGCCGCTACCGAAGACCGTCACGGGTGCTGTGACCTTGCGCGAGTCGACTTGCTCACCGCAGGACGACTTGATATCCGTGAACGCCTGGCGCATCGGGCTGCCTAGACCGTTGGGCGATTTACTCGGGGAGGTCTGCGCACGCGGAGGTGATGACGCCATGATGATTGCTCTCTTGTGGTCTTGGTGATGGAGACAAGCACTCGGAAATGATACGCGTTAGAAGGCGAGGGCCGCTTCGTTGAGGCCGGACGCTTCTTGCTGTTGTTTTCACGGAGCAGATCGAAATTTGATGGCCGTGGATGTGCCAACTATGGAGTCCACCGGTTAGCGTTTCGACGAGGATGCCGTATGCCTTGCAGTCTCACCTGCCCAGCGCTGAGGCTGGGGCTGCTTCAAATAGGTCAGGGACCAATAGCGTTGAGCAAATGGCTAGAGGGCGGGGGTCAGACCGGCAGGAGGGGCAAAATGAGGTGAATTCGAACAAGACTCTGAAAGGCAGTCTTTAATCTGGTGCGTGCTGTATGGTTCTATTCATGGCGAACCTCGGTTGAGCTTATCAATAGGCACAGGGGGTGAGCATTGTGCAGCGTCAGAAATAGCCCAAAGGCTGTTCATCCGGTTGCAAGCAAGTGGGGGGTCTCTTCGTGGGTCCTGGGTTCGCGCTCAGCGAACGGGGGCAGCTCGAGAAGGTCGGGAACTACTGTGGTGCAGGGCAATCGACCTCGGGGTGTACCTGCGGGTTGCTCACCTTCCGGTCGCACCCTCCCGTAGCGCGAGCAGCGGAGAGAAGGTCTCCCCCTTTTACACTGGCCCCAGTATGGGGACTTCCCGCCCAAGGTCTGCTGGCTCTTCGAAAGTATTCGTCCGTCCGTTGTTGCGCTTTGGCCGCGAATTGGGAAGTGAGGGTGGCATAACCACCGGAATGACGCTGGAGCATGCTGACGTACTGGATAATCAAGGGAATGATGGTGCTGTCCCACGACGCAAACATGACGCGCCGCCGGGTGTACCACGCGCTGCGTTTGACGCAGCGCTAGGCAATCCCACCACTGGACTTTGGTGTCGCTGGACGCGCCTGCGGCTGTCTGTCTGCCTCTAAGACCGACGAGCTGTACGGATACATGTACCTTGGTTGCTGGTCTGTGGACGAGCGTGGTTGGACAACCGATGTAACGGTTGGTTAGAAATGTTTCTAACTGACGGTAGGCGACGTCGTAGAGATTGCCTATTTTCAACTGAGTTGGCCGTGGTTCAGCCACTGGTTACTCTTGAACAGCAAGCGATGAAAGCTGCTGCCTTTATGAGTCGATAGTGTATTGCAATACATCAGGAAGTGTTGCTATATTGCAAACTGTCATTCGCGGAATGGGAACCACTATTCAAAAAGCTCATTTAGCTTAGAAGGGGCATGCATTAGCCTGCCTGCAATTGGCTCGAAGCAGCACGGCGAGCGCGTGGCGAGTGCGGCTCGGATCTGTCAAGCCCACACGCAACCATTACATGAAGTAGCGCGGAAGTTCCGACGCGGGCAGTCCGGTGCTGCTCTCTGGCGTTGCGATGATTCAAATCACCTGGACCCTGTCTACAGTCAGACTCTGCAGTCTGACGTCTTCGAAGGCGAAAAACTCTGCTTCTGCTACTGTTGTGATGAATAAGTGCATGTAGATCGTGCGGCACAGCTGGACACAGAAGCGGAAGGTGGCAGCGGAGTCCGCCCACTTCTTATTCAGGTCCGCCCTTCCGTCTCCCACCAGTTGGGTCAGCGTTGCGCCGTTGCATGCCGAAGAAACGCGTTGAGACACGTCTTCGCTGCATTGACGAAGGGCAGGGCCGTGCACTCACAAGTTCATACTGCATGAATCCAGACAGAGCCAAGCCCAGATTCCACAACCAAGCTCATATTTCGTCTACTTCTGACCACCGCTCCACCTCGATGAGCAGTGCTAGAGTGCGCAACTATTCGGGGCTGGTGTCGCAGCCTGTTTCACCACTCGGAGCCACTGGTCTCAACACTTGCTTGCCCAACCAAGACCTTGAGCAAATTAATCCCGTCCTTTGTAGAAACGTTTCTAAGCGAATAGCTCTTTTTTATCGCACGTGGCAAATCCACCGTTGGATCGCTCATTTACGAATCTGCCTTCAAGCGCTCACCCCAGCCAACAAGCGACCAGTGATCCCCAGGTCCCGCCACAGTCACTGCCGCCGCCTCTACTACACCAGTAGCAGTACACACACACACACACGCACAAGCGCCGCCAGCATGAGCTCCAGCGGCAGCACCTCGAACAGCACCGCCGGGATCCTGAGCAACGGCCAGGTCGACTACGGCAGCACGAGTTACAGCCAGGTGATGGTGGACGTCAAGAACGCCTACGGCCGGGGCGACGCCGAGCAGTCGCGGCTGCTGCACCAGCTCAAGACGGAGATGGGCAGCCACACGCACGCCCAGGAGAACCACATGACGGGCGGCGAGTACATCAAGAGCGCCGTGTACGGCGGTCTGGACGGCATCATCACCACCTTCGCCACGGTCACGTCCGTGGCCGGCTCGGGCCTGCCGCACTCCGTCATCCTCATCATCGGCCTGGCCCACCTGGTGGCCGACGGGCTCAGCATGGGGCTCGGAGACATGCTCAGCTCCCAGGCCGAGGCCGACTTGTCCAACCACGAGCGCTCCCGCGAGCAGTGGGAGTTCGAGAACTACCCCGAGGGCGAGATCGAGGAGATGGTCGAGCTTTACGAGAAGAAGGGCATCTCTACGGACGACGCGCTGCTCGTCGTGCACACGCTGGCCAAGTACAAGGAAGCATTCATTGACATTATGATGGTGGAAGAGCTCAACCTCATGCCCGTGGACGAGGACGACTCGCCGCTTACCGGCGGCATCATCACCTTCGTCTCCTTCATGCTCTTTGGCGTCATCCCGCTGCTCTCGTATCTGGTCAACTTGATTCCGGGCATCAACATGAGCCCGGACACGACGCTGTACCTGTCGTGCTTCCTCACTGTCGTTACGCTCTTCCTGCTGGGCGCCGTGAAGGGAAAGTTCGTCGGACAGGAGATGTGGAAGGCTGGCAGCTCCATGGCGATCAACGGCACCATTGCGGCTGCATGCGGATGGGTCATCGGCTACTTGTTGCAGCTCACGGGCATCCAGAACATCGGATAAGCTAGGGTCAGTTTTGCTTGGCGGCGGGGCAAACGGCATAAATGCAGCCGAATCAAGAACAGTAGAAGAGCTGACGGCCAGGCTAGTTCGCAGTTGTATTCACGACTTTGTATTGAATGATCCACTACGGTAGTTTTTTTTTTTTCGCTTTTGAACGACCGATCTCGTCTACATGTAGTGTTCGCTCAGCGGCAAGAATCCTGCGGGATAGCACGGCGCTACGGCTTGGGCTCTGTGTCTATCTATATAAGCAAGGACTCACAAACCTTCGACGAAGCCGGTCATCGCGCGAATAACATCCATGCACGAGACTTCAAATTGGACGCTGATCACAAATAACACGGCGATGACCATGAAAGCCATGGTGAAGAGCATCGTCCAGGGAGCAATAGGCTTCAGCACGGCGGCAAACGGCGAATCGAGGTCGAACAACGAAGACCGCAGCGCCGAGCTCAGGATCATGAAGTTGTGCAGACAGCCGTTGTGCGAGCTCACACTCAAAATACGGCCATCGGGGGTCCACTGGAGATCTTCGAAGGTCAAGGAGGGCGCTTGCAGTGAGCCACTTCCAGAGCTAATAGGCCCTGAAAGATCCGCAAGCATGGATAACGACGACGTCGGAGGAGAGCCTCCGTTTCCAGTGGCAGCTGAATTTGTAGATGATGGAGCTGTCGGTTCGCTGTCCAAATACTCCACCGCGATTTCCTTCCAGTCGCTCATACGCACCACCTTGATGCAATTGTCTCCACAAGTTGCCACCGTGCCATTCGCTTCGTTGTATACAATCTCGCGCAGGGAGTGTTCGTGGAATTTGGCACAGTACTGCTCTTGGCCGATCTCGTTCAGGTGCGTGGAAATAATTACGACGTAGCCTGACGAAAAGCCTGCGATAATATAGCCGTTGCCAAACCACTGGTACGACACGATATTGCCATATCGTGCCTGGAAAGCTAGCTCCAGCGCGTTCTCCCTCTCGTTCAGATTGTACAGCAAAATAGTCTTTCCACCCATATTCACCGACAAGATGGCGTCTTTATCCTCCGTCTTGCCACCAAACTTCAGCAAGAAAGAAAAAAGCATAACGTAGCTTAGTATCAAATGCAACTTTAGTAGCATTGCGGTTTCAGCTTACCGTGACGCTCTGCGGCGACGCCTTGATCTTAACTTGGTCAAAAGTCCGTCCGGAGGGCAAACAAATCGTAATCTGTCTGTCTTCGGACCCAAAAGCAAACTTGTCCTCCAGGTTCCAGTCTCCGCACAAAATGCGGCGTTTGTGCTTGCTTGCCACCTGTATCTTGGTGCCCGTAGCGTGATCGTAAATGTACACTTGGCCTCGATTGGTGCCAATGGCCAGCTTCACATATACACACACACACACACAACAGAAAGTTAGTATCCTTACGTATGCATGTTTTTATGTGTGTATCTATTGTACCAGTAGCGAGTGCGGCGACTTGGACCATTTGATGAAGCTGATGTCCTTGCAAGGCAGGTCCACGAGCTGGTGCTGCTGGGTCTTCTTGGGCTCCCACAGCACCAGCGACGCTGAGTTGGCTTGCACAACGGCCAGGATGTCTCCATTCTCGCTCCACTCCAGCAAGGTGCACATACTATCAAAAACAAATAATGCACCCATAAATTAGCTTAAAAATATAAAAGAATGGAGCCTATTTTCGGCGACCTTGGGGACGGCGGCACGATCTGATCCACGAGTTTTCCGCGCCTGCCGAAGATGTGGGCAACGCGAGATGTGCCCGAGGACGCCACGTAGTCGCCGTGCGGGTCCCACGCGTACTTGACGGGGCCCACGCCGTGGTGGCGTGCGTCGACCGAGAAGATCATCAACATGGCGCTTTTCGGTGCTTTCGGCTGGCTTTCTGGCAAGTAAAAATGCAATTCATCTAAAAAAGTGATTGGCCAATCAGAGGAGCGCAAGTACGTCAGCAAAAGTTTTTTAGCCGAGGACGAGGTGGGACCTCATCAAATATAGGATTTTCGCCCAGATTGCTGGAGACCAGCGGCAATGCTTGACAGTTTTCGTTATGCTAGCCAGTAGCTGATCGATCGTCGAGCTGGCGGTGATATCATCACAGTCGCAGTGAAATTATGGCGCCCCCACCGCTGCCGAACCAGCAAGTGACACCGAGAGGACCCACGACGCAGTCGACGAATCCCATCTATGTGTACACCAAGTTCGTGGTCGCCTCGGCGCGGGCGACGACGGCGATCGCAGCAGCGATGATGGCCAACAGCAACTCGTCCGGGGTCAGCGAGCTCAAAGCGCTGCATAGTTCTGCCAACGCACTCAGTTCCCCTCGTGATCGTAGTGGGCGCGGCACACCTCGAGACAGAACCCACGCGTATGCGAGTCTCGTGGATATCGTACGACCTCGGACCGTCCCGGTATTATCACCGCGACAGGCGTCGACGTCTCCTCGAGGAAGTACGGTGCAAAAGGACGGTAAGCTGCCATTGGTTCGAGAGCAGTCCGATCAAGCGGAGAGTACCAGCGACGCCAGTACCAATAGGAGACAGGGCGATCAGGGGTTAAGACCACGGACGACACCTGCTCCTAGCACCACAGCGCCGTTGACTGGAGATCGAGAGGTGTTTCCGGCGTGGATTCGAGAACGAAAGGATTTTCAGGTGTTCTTCCCTCGATTTTCGGATCACGTAGTCACGGACGAGGAAATCCTACAGCAAGGAGTCCCAAAGGAACCGAGCGAAAGGAATATTGTGGAGTTGCAGTGCATCGCCCGCTGGATCATGAGGATTCCATCCATGTCGACGTTCTTGGATCTGAATCAGGCCACAGAGATCGCAAAGTTGGCAAGATACAGGGCCTTCCGCCCACAGGAATATGTTTTCCGCAAAGGCGGCATCGGCGATGCGTGCTATCTCGTTCTGAGCGGAGAGGTGCATATCCTCATCGACGGAGAGAAAGTGGCAACGGTCACCAAGAACTCTGCTTTCGGTGACATTGCGCTCCAGCTCGAGAACGCAACACGCGGGGCCGACGTTCAGGCCGCATTTCCACCTGGATCGGGTCATGTTACACCATCACCGGGCGCAAACTCGTCGCTTCCCGCGATAGGGTGCGAGGTGCTTATGATCATGGCCGAAGATTATCACAAGACGTTAGCAAGATGCCAGACGCGCAGACGTAAGCATCTCGTGAACTGGTTGCACACAGAGGTGACGCTCTTTCGCGATTGCGTGGAGAGTAAGCTCCACTTCTTCGAGCTCGTGTCGATCGATGTGCCGCTGAAGAAGGGAGAGGTACTTTACACTCAAGGCGAGTCGGTCGGTGCATTTTACATTGTGCGATCTGGTCGTGTGCGACTCGAAGTCGATATTCAGTATGAACGCCGCCACCGTTGGCCGTGCGGCAATCACAAGTGGAAGCAGCAAGTCCATGCAGTGCACTCGCGCGTACCGTTCCACACGGAGGAAAGCGCGGGGTTCTTCGGCTTTGAGATGTTCATCGAGGGCCAGCAAACGCGCGCCTATACTGTTGTGGCCGATTCCCCTACAGTGGAGTTGGTAGCGCTCAATCGCGTCGACTGCTTCTCGCCTTATTTCTCTTTTACCCCACGGGCACTAGATCGGATCCACGACAAGAACGACAAATGCGGCGATATGGCTCAGCGAAAGGTTCAGCAACAGCTTCGAGCATTCCGCCGGTCTCAATCCGTGGCAGCGCACAAGAATACTCCGGACAACCACCCACCGATCATTGTGCAGCGCAAATTCCCTCATTCGCAAGAAACCCCCGAGTTTCAGTTCCCATGCCTGCGTCCAGCAAAATGGAAAGCCGACAACGAGGTGGTGTCTGCATTTCAGCAAGCATGTCAACGGTAGCAAGGCAGGAATCATAAAAAAAAAAGCTCAGATTGGTGTTAGCTTTCTTACCCGCAATACCACTCAAAGCTACACCCAGCTCGTCCATCTTGTGCTCGACCCTCTGAATTCGTGGCGAATCAATACAGCGTGATGGCCATTGCCAATGTTGCCGTTATTGATGCGGTCAGGAGAACCGACGCACCAAACGAACGCGGTGCTGATTGGGATGTCGTTGTCGAAATGGTTTTGTCCGAGCCTTCCGTAGTTGGAGCTGTTGTATCTATCGCCGGTGTGCTTGAATAGAATTTCAGTGCTCCATTTTCGCACGAGTGGCTCGTGATTGACGCTTTCGGGACGTTGGTGTTCGTTACAGCCGTACCGCTGCAGCTAACGCCGCCATACGTCAGGAACGTCGCTGATCCATCCGCGAGGAGAGATACCTTCATGCTGGAGACGCCGTTGTCTGTCACCAAACAACTTCCATCGGCCAGGAATGCCGCACCAGACAGCAACTTCTCGCACTCTCCCCCAGACTCGTAGATCTCCATCAGTACGTACGGCTTGTCTGCGTAGGCAGCAGCCGACACTACATCGTACTCATCCGAGGCACAATCGCGATCCCAGTACAAATATTCGCCATCGATGTTGACACTTGAGCACGTGGTGATGGCAGAGCAGGACGGGGGTGGCGATTCCTGGAAGCCGATGATAGTCGGCGTCGACGAGCAACTTGAATCCGTGTGCAGCTTGTAGACCGCCGACTCGCCGCGACTATAGCCTGGAAGCTGGAGGAAGGCAGCTAGACTTCCCGCCAGGAATGCCCAGGGTGCTCCACGCGGGCTCATTCCGTCGTGCTTGATGCGAAATGGCATTTGGATTCAGTGTCTCGCTGAGGGGTCAGCACGAGTGGTCACGACGATCAAAGATCGGATCATGCTCCATGTGCTGGTTGGTTCACTTACATACAGGCGGAGTTTAGTTTTCTTGTGTATTGCACCTTTTTTCATTTGTGAGCTTTACGTCTTTCAATTCGTTGCTATATCTTCAGTGCTGTCTCCGTAGCGTACCATCGAAGCGCTTATTCGTACTCGAGAATGATCTCGTCCACCTTGAGCGAGTCGCCAGCAGCATGCACAATGCTCTTGATAACGCCTCTCTTCTCGGAGCGAAGCACGTTCTGCATTTTCATGGCCTCCACGACGGCCAGCTCCTGGCCAAGCTCCACGTGCTGGCCGACCTCCACGGCCACAGAGATGAGCATACCGGGCATCGGGCATAGCAGCAAGTTGGACGTGTCAACCTCGGGTTTTGGCTGCATGTGCTTGCCGTACACAGTCTCCAGCTCATTGCGTACAACCACATCATGAACGGCACCGTGGAATTGAAGACGGAAACCCTCTGGCAGCGTTTGCAGCACTTGAGACGCCAACGACACGTCAGCCGCCCCGTGCTGCTTCGCGTACGACGCCTTGAACAAGGGGCCATTCAGCGACCAGTTCACATCGCCCACAACGTGCCACTTGTTGTCCACCAAAGCCAGCGTCACCGTCTCGGTACGGTGGCGCTTGTTCTCGACCTCGACCTCCACAACAACAACGGGCTTCGACTCACCGAAGGGCCCATCGATGCTAACTGACAGCTGAGCACCCAAGTCCTTGAGATCGTTGCGCTCTGCCAGAGCAATCAATTCTTTAGATGAAAGATCGGTAGCAATTGCACGCAGGCGAGGAACAACCCCTGCTTGCTCCGAGACAAACTCCAGTTCGTCTTCGTTTAGCGAGTCGAACGAGCCGAAACCTTCCGCGGGGGTCGACTGAATACGGCCCGAGATCTGACTGCTAGCGCTAGCCTTCTTCAGGTGCATGATCACGCCTACCACTCTGAGATCCTCGATCTCGGGCGCCGTCAGCTTGACACCACCAAAGCCATCCGGGTACTCCTCCTCGATGAATTTCGTGGTGATCTTGCCGCTAACGAAGCGAGGGTGGCGGTAAACATCCTGCAGGAACGCGACGTTGTTGCCGGGTCCACGGATCACGTAGTTGTCCAGCGCCGTTTTCATGTGCTCCAAACACTCCGAACGGTCCTTGCCGTACGTGATGAGCTTTGAGATCATCGGATCATAGAACATGGAGATGTCGCTGCCTTCGCTCACGCCCGAGTCCACACGCACGCCCTTAAGGTGGACGGGCTCCTCGTACTGCAGAAGTCGTCCGATCGATGGCAGGAAGCCACGCAGCGGGTCCTCAGCGTACACGCGGCTCTCCATAGCCCAGCCGTGGATCTTCACAGGTCCGTCGACCAGCTCCTTGGGCAGTTCATGTCCTGCCGCCACGCGAATCATTTGCTCCACGAGGTCCACGTGCGAGATGAGCTCCGTCACGGGGTGCTCCACCTGCAGACGCGTGTTCATCTCCAAGAAGTAGAAGTTCTTGTGTTTATCGCACAGGAACTCGACCGTGCCCGCGCTCACATACCCCACCTTCTTAGCCAGCATGGCCGCCTGCTTGCCCATGGCCATTCTCGTCTCCGGGTCCAGCAGCACGCTCGGCGCCTCCTCGATCACCTTTTGGTTACGGCGCTGGATGGAGCACTCTCTCTCGGGGAGCGGCACCACGTTGCCCTGCGAGTCTGCGATCAGTTGGATCTCAATGTGCCGCGGGTCCTCAATGAACTTCTCGAGGAACATCCTGTCGTCTCCGAAGCTGCTGGCCGCCTCCTCTTTCGACAGGCGGTAGCCCATGCGCACCTCGTCGTCGTCGTAGGCGACGCGCATGCCCTTGCCGCCGCCGCCGGCACTGGCCTTGATCATGACGGGGTAGCCGATCTCCTGGGCCACTTTGACGGCGTCCTCGGGCGTGTCGATCTCGCCCAGGAAGCCCGGGATCGTGTTGACGCCCGCGTCCATGGCCAGCTGCTTGGACTCGATCTTGTCGCCCATGGCCTGGATGGCCGCGTGGCCAGGGCCGATGAAGGCCACGCCAATGGCCTCCAGGGCCTCGCAGAAGTCCTTGTTCTCCGACAGGAAGCCGTAGCCCGGGTGCACCGCCTGCGCGCCCGTGGCCTGGACGGCCGCCACGATCTTGGGGATGCTCAGGTAGCTCTGGCTCGAGGGCGCGGGCCCCACGCACACGGCCTCGTCGGCCATGCGCACGGCCACCGAGTTCACGTCGGGCTCCGAGTACACGGCCACAGTCTTGATGCCCAGCTTCTTGCACGTGCGCATGACGCGCACGGCGATCTCGCCGCGGTTGGCCACGAGTATCTTGTCGAAGAGCTTCTCCTTCGGGGCCGCGTGCAGCTGGCGCAGGGCCGCGGGGGCGCGCCGGCGCGCGCCGGACAGCAGCTGGCGTCGCAGCAGACGTGCCGACAGCATGGCAAGAGTGATGGTCGCCTGCGCCTCGGGCTGGAGGTTGAAGTGCGGGTGCGCGCGCGGAATGCGGAATGGGCTTTGCCACAAAGTTTGTGGTGCTGGAGGATTTCGGGGCGACGCGTGGTCACTATCGGGAGGTTGATTCGGCGCCACGTATGGCGCTCAGACGCACCGATGTCGCTCAAGCCAGGGGGCCGATCCACCGGCCGGTTGAAGTTACGCTGCAACTAGGACAAGTATGCGGCGTCAGCGCTGGTGGCGGATGGGCGGCACCAGGAGGAGAGTCCGCAACGCTCGGCGCGCAAGGCCTCGACGCTGGGACTGACAACGTCGACGTCGCCGCGCGCGGAGCTTGACGCCTCCCGTCGGACTGCAGCTGGCGCGTGCGACCCTGGGCAACGACGCCCAAGCCAATGCTGCTGGTCAATGCTTTTGGCACATGCGGCCCAGCAAAGCAATAGAATTGATGATCTGCGTTTAACAAAATGAGCTGTCCCCCCCCTCAAGAATTAACAAGGAGTCGCCCCAGGCTGCAAGCCGGCTGCAAGCCGGAATGCTGCCTATGGCCAAGCTCTACAGCAGTCTCGCGTGCGGCTCCTGTTCATCGTCGAATGGCAGCAGGGACGCATCAGGAGCTTGTTAGCGACAGTTTCAACACGACACCGGAGCTATGTGCACAGCTTCCAATACAGCGTGCGGTCAAGCAGCTGCAGCTCGAGCTCGGGCGCCTTCCGCCAGCCGTATTCGTGCTGTTCTGCTTCATTTCGACGATCTTGTTATAGCCTGCTCGCTTCCAGCATGCCGTTGCCCACCTGCCCGTCTTGCATTCTTCGATGCCAGATAGTCGAATCTAGCAGCGTGATGTTTTTCAAAACGGTGACCTTGGGCCTGCAAGCATAGTGCAGGTCAAGCGCTGCTGGATGGGCTCATAGTATCAATACGTATCAATACACGCTCGCAGTGTTCATATGCAGAGCATTCTCACCCCAGAATGTATTAGCTTCGTCTAGCGATTCGCTGCGGATAATATCCGCATCTCTCGTTAATGTAACTTCAGGTTGAGCACCTTTGAGCACCTTTGAAGCACCTTCACCACTTTTGAGCACCTTTGCGTGGCCTCCTATCGCCCTGTAAACCTTAAACCCCAACAACCCCAAGAAAGGTGACAGAACGCTCCGCTGCGGAGCCTCCGCACGTGAATCTTAAACCATGGCATTGTTTCGGCTTGCCGAGTTTGCTCTCCCTTCCACTAAGGGTAGGTAGAAGTTTTTAACGGGTGTCATCCAGCTGTGTACACGTCGATTCCGCTGTTTACCCTTGGCGCGTATCACCAATAATACTCCGTAGACGTCAAGCGCAGGCCCAATCGCTTCTCAATCATGCTAAAGATTTCCAGCGAGCTCCCTCCAAAGGTGATGTAATGCAACACCCAAAATATCACACCACGATCGCGCAGCCATGCTGCATGACTCATGCAGTAAAAACCCTCAGTACTTGGCTCCACCTCGTACGCGTCGAGGACCCGGTATTCTCTCTCGAGTCATCCGCATCCGCCAACAAGCACCTAGAAATTGCACTTACAGTCGGTGGTACTTGTAACCTCGAAATATCTGAAAACCATTGTCCGTACAGCCTCGACTTGGTTATGCTGGTGAGATAAGATAACTACACGTACTGAGGGGGAAAGGAGGGCGAGCAGGATCCGATCGCAGCGGAAGACGCGAACCCGAGGGGGCGACGCAGCAGCAGCGAGGAGTGTTCGCCTCCGTTTCTAGAACAACGGCTCCATTGTTTCAAGTGTGATGTTGTACATTTTGTTCAGCTTATTGACGCTGCAGAGAGAGTTGACTACCTAGTTACAACGGAGTTGCAGTGTAGCTCGAAGCTCAGACGACCCGCTTAGTTCTCG
>JAGDFM010000007.1:9207-43810 GCA_019155715.1 Phytophthora pseudosyringae
ATTTAGATTCAATTCCAGGCGATATTCCTAATACATATGAATATCAGAGCCCCCCCCCCCCTCTGATGAACTCCATGTTGTCCATGGGCTGAGCGCGCTGAAGCCAAACTCAACGTCCTCCTCCTTGACCATGGTCAACGTGTCGTGTATGAAAATGGCACCGACGTGGCCACATTATAGAACGAGTACGCAGCGTTCAGCTTGTTGAGCTTCTTGGGTTTCCCCCACCACGTAAGCGTTTGATCACGCCTGTATGGCGCTGAAGCCGAGTACCGGCGTGAGTTCTAGCTGGTCTCCGCCAGCTTGAACTTGGTACATGGTGCGGGTCATGGTCATCCTGGGCGCGAGTCTTAAACAGTCTACCGCAATGAGCTTCTACACGTTAAAGTACACTTGACAAGTTGGTTCGAATGTCGGCCTCCATGGCTTGGCAACGACCAAACCGCCCGCCCGCAGGGAAAAGCGAGATCTCGTCGTCGCTGTCTCCTACGTCGTCACCACCAACTGAACCGTTCTCAAGTGAAGCAGCCGATTCGACTCGAAGACTGCAGGCGAGTTCCGTGATTTCCAGCGTATCTTCTTCGCCTTCACTTTGGTCGCGCTGAGCTGGAGATGGCTTTCGGTTTCTCGTCTCCATGCAGAAACTCGCACTGCCGCGACGCAAACACTTTTCCGTGGCAGCGTGGACAGCTTCAGCAACGGCTCGAGTGACGGCAGGGTTCTCGGCTGGCTTTCGACGTCGACCGACCTGTTCGCTCAGCCGAAGCAACCGTGGTGATACCCCCAGTCTGCTTCGTGTCCTGGGAGGGAGCACATCGGGAGGCGTCATGAAGTCTCGCCAGTCTTCCACCTCCCGGGTCTGCTGACGAAATGCGTTGCGCACCGATAACCTCGAGGTAAGAGGCCGTGATTTCCATGAAAACGAGTCCGCTACAGCTGCAGGAACAGGCTGGAGGCACGGTTCTGCTCGTCGAGCACTGTTGCATCTGCGTGCTGAAGTACAATCGGGTGCTTGACGAGTCTTCTTACCCTGCTGCACGGTCTGCTTCTTGTCCAGTTCATCACGAGGAATTGCTCGCTCGCTCGCACTGCGCTCGTATAACAATCGTCTGGATAAGCGGCGCCCCGAGGTTGCCATCGCTGCCAACCGCTGCCCTTCCTGCTGCACGTTTAGTTGCGAAGCTCGGCGATGCATCTGAGCAACTTGTTGCCGACGATTTTCTTGTACAGTTACCACAAAAGTGTGGGAGCCTCCACACGCGACCATCGTCGCCCCTGTACCCGAAAGTGCGTGAACTGCAACTGGAAGCAGTGCTACCCGACGCGTAGGCTCCAGATCCTCGTCAGGAAGGCCCAACTGGCCTTCTTCACCAAAGCCCCACGCCAAAAGCGTGCCGTCCCGGCAGAGAGCCATGGAATGCCATTCACCAAATGAAAGTTGTGTTACCCCTGCGTCTTGCAAACCCCGTACGCGCGTGGGCACGCTTCGAAAACGAGTCTTGCCCAGTCCAAGTTGACCCAATGAGCCGCTGCCCCACGTGAACACGTCTCCGCCGGCAGCTACGACGCCGCTGTGGCATCCTCCACATGCTATAGCTGTGACTGGCGTGTCTTTCAGGGAGTGGATCAACGTCGGAACCAAACGACTCTCGTGATCTCCATGTCCTAAGCGACCATCGTCACCAATCCCCCACGAGTATACGCGTCCTCCACTAAGCGCCAGTGTATGGTACGTCCCGCACGAGATCTCGACGTCTTCTGGCGAGCGTACTACATGCACCTCCGGTGGTGACCCACACCAGGACTCACTGTCGAGCTCAGCGAGTGGATCGGCAGCCACGCACACCTTGCGGAAGAAAATAATGTGCTCGAAGGTGGCTCGGTCGATGCGGTCGCCCATTCCTAGCTGCCCTGCGACGTTGCTACCGCACGCTAGCACGTTCGTCTTCGTCAAAATGAACGATTGGCCTCCTCCACACGCAATCCCGCGGACGCTGACTAGCTTGTCTACTCGGTACGGAGTTCCGACCGGCTGTGTACTCTTGCTGCCCATTCCGATTTGTCCAAAGCTGTTGTCACCCCAGGCGAAGACCCGACCATCGACGGTTAAGCACAATGTGTGGCTGCTGCCGCATGCCACGAATTGCACGCACGCCGACGGGAGCTGCGGAACACGCATCGGTTCTTGCGAAGACTCGAGGCTGTCGTCCCCCTGCCCAAGCTGTCCGCTGGAGCCCAATCCGAAGCAGTACAAATTGGAATACACATCCACAATAGCCGAGTGAGCTTTACCACACGCAAGTTGCAGCGGGTGTAGCCACCGACAAGCAAATGGAGTTGGTGCTGTCGTGTTGGCGTCTCCGTTCGTGCCCAGTCGACCGTCAATGCCGCAACCAAACCCGAACAGGAACGTGGCTTCCTTCTGCAAGACGGAAACGAACAGTGACGGCAGCAACGCAGTAGCATTGTACACCTCGTCGTACGTCTCGTGGATCTTGTGGTGGATTTGAAAGGTGCGCAACTCGGACTCGGCTGTGCTTGTTACGGTGATTTCTCGCGTTTGCCTCCAGTCCTTGGACGTCACAACCAGGTGCGTTGGCGATGCTGTGATGCCGCTCTTGTTCATGATCACCCGGACGTGAATCGTGACCATATTGCCCTTTACACACACAAAAAGCTGTGTGAGTTCAAGGACGTCGCAAGTTGCTATAGTTTGGATAACATCATACCTTTGATGGTGGCCTCGTGAGCTTAAGGCGGTAGCGAATCTCGCTGCCCTGCCGTAGACGCACATACTTGGGGTAGATTCGTACAAGCTGCTGCTTCTTGGGGTCCTCGAGCCCGAGCAGCTCCTCCATGGTCGACATGTCGCCCTCAGTGACGCCCGAGAAGCAAGTCGCAGCGCTGGAGTATTTTTGGGAAACCCCATTTTCATTTTGCTGCAAGCGTTTTGCTGAATTACTTCGCACCTTTTGTTCACTCCGACGCTATCGCCACGCCAGCCTGTCGTTGAATAGCGTGGAGTACGTTGATTTTCCTCGGAACGTCGACGGCTCTGGCGGGTATCGCGGGTTGATCAGGATTGGATTCGTCAAATGGCGACGAAAAGTACGCGGTGGTGCAGGAACCGCAGCGACCGAATCCGTAGAGCTCCTCGGTACCTTTCTAGGACGCCCAGACTCGTCCACAGCAGCATCACACGCAGGGCAGCGCACGGGGGACCCGGAGTCTCTGCGCTGAGCGTCACGACGAGTGTTTCTACTCTGGTTATGAGCTGGCAGAAGCGAATCCTCCGTCTGAGTCGTTTTGTCGGCAAGCACAGGGAGAGTGCGAGGCTGCGGACGCGTACTATCGCCACCGAACGATACTCGTTTGCTCTTGCGGTTGCTACCGGTCCTACTTCCAGTGGTTGACGTCCTGAGCTCCTCTCCTGGGGTGCCGACGTCGTTTTCTGCTCTGCGCTGGCGAGACTGCATGGACGGGTCAGAATGCTTGGACTCCTCGTCATGTCCGCCAAGAAACTCTCGCACGGCCTGGTTCGCAACGGTCATCGCGTCGGGGCCCGACAAAACCGGCCGGCGCTCGCCGCGTGTCGCCTCGGATCCAGGCCAGTCGTGCGTGTTCATGTTGAGCGTGCGAAGCACCGACGAGCCGCCAAACGTTTGCTCAGCAGCAGAACGAGTCAGGCGCTTGTGTGAAAAGCTGGCGGTGTTTCTGCTGCTGTTACTACTCGCACCGCCGCTTTGGTGGATGTAGGTGTTGCAGAGATCGCCCCACAACGACGTTGGCTTCGCTGGGGACCGAAACCTTTTCCCACTCGACGTATTCATTCGGTAGCGATCCGCTTCACCCGTAGTTACTCCAGCAGCGTACAGTTGAGCCCGAGGTGCCGGAATGGCTGCATCACTCGCTTGAAGTCGACGACCATGTCTGTACCGCGGACTCGGGGACGGAGCTGCCTCTACAGTCGGTGCCGGAGTACGCTCTCGTGATGATGCCGCAGCAAGGGGTTGAACTCGATCCAGAATGTCCTCTCGCATCGGACTAACAGCGATGGATCGCCCTGTCACCATGGGCTGGTCCTCCTCCGCGTCGCTGTCGACCTCAATAGCTGAGTCTTGGTGCATTCCTTCATCTTCGTCATCTCCTGGCGGCAGTGGCAGCACCTCCGGACCGTCGCCACTCGGCGATCTCTCCGGAGCAGGCTGTCTGTCCCCGTCCCGTTCGCGGTCCCTCGTTGGGGTCAAGTCCAGTGTCCTCGCCACCTTCTGCAGATAGAAAAACCCTGTACAGTTTAGCTACTGCTGCCTCCCTGCAATGGCCACCAGCCCCTTTGCAACGCACCTGCGGCGTCTCCGTCTGCCACGTTGGCCGCGGTCTCTGCTCGGCGTCCTCGCTCCAGGCGAAGAAGGCCGGCGTCCTCCCGTGGCGCGCACTGGCCTTCCCGGCAGGTGTCTGGGGCCTCTCCCAGTCCGGGAGACCCTCGCGATGGTCGGTCTGGCGCCGGTGCTGCTCGCATAGCACGTCCTAGAGATTGACACAAGAGATTGACATGAGCAGCGGCTGGTAGAGCGGATAACTTCCGCTGTAGTGACACGCAGAGAGTGCGAGACGCACCAGTCGATTCAGCCCCTTGGACACTTTGAACATGCGGTCGTGGATCAAGCGGTCCGCCATCGTGGCAAGGTCCAGACGTGTCAAGCTCTGGTCGAGAAGTGCGCAACGCGATGAGGAAGTTCAAAATTCAAATCTGCAACGAATCTGTTAAGTGCGATTTGAAGAGATGGCTACAACTACGCGCCGACGCCGCCGACGAGCCGCTGGAGCTTCTCGAGCTGCTGGGCACGCGCGACCTCGGCCTTGGTGTTGTTTCCGATGAGTCGCAGCACGCCCAGACTGGCCAGGAAGTACAGGATACAGAGCGGCGAGACCTCCACGGCCGAGAAGCTCAGATGCAGCAGCGCGGAGCAGCACAGCCAGATGAGCGCGTAGCTGCCGGAAAAAAAGAGGCTCCGGCCCAGACTCTGGCTGCGACCTGCGCGCACGTACTCGCGCGTGCTGAGGATGCTGCCGAAGGCCACGAGCTTGAGTCCGAGGCACAGCGGCAAGCGCGTCGTGTAGGAGCTGCCCGTCAGCAGCTGATACAGCAGGATGGCTTCGTAGCCGGCCAGCACGAGGCCGGCGTAGCCCACCGTGCTCTGCGCAGCAGAATCATTAGCGCGTTATATTGCTGCGCTTGACAGGGAAGACACAGAGAGAGAGGAAGAGAGGGACGCACCTTCCACATGAGGTTGAAGGCGTCCACGTCGTCGACGGACGCTCGGAGGTGTTCTGGTCCACCAGTGAAAAGTGTAGCCAAGTGAGTGGCCAGACCCCTTCCTCCTCGTGCCATTCAACGCTGCTGACCTTCCAGCGACTGCGTGCGAATGCTCGCGGACTCGGCGTCGTACGCGTCCTCTTTGGAGACGCCCGCAAGGCGGCGTTGTCGGCTGCGCAGCCCCATGATCACAGCTCTATCTGCTGGTAGTGTACCAACTACAGGTACAGTGTTGTAGCGCAACGGAAACCGAACTTAAGACGCACTTAGCGTCGTCGACACCTTTTCTGCCAGAACCAGACAGACCAGACGAGCAAGCCAGGACCGATGCCGCGCAGCATCAACGACCTCCTGTACGGCGCCGCCAGCTCCGACGAGGACTACGCCGGCGACAGCAGCAGCAACGAAGGCGACGAAAGCGAGGGCGAGTACGCGGACGACGACCTCGCGCGGCTTCAGGCGGTCGTCCACGTCGCCAACACGCCCACGTTCCGGCCCATCGCAGGCGCAGCAGCTGACGACGACGACGTGCAGATCCTGACGGCCGCGGAGGCTGCCGCGGAGGTGGCGGCAGCTGCGCGACGGGCGGTGCAAGACCCCAATGCGTCGCGCAAACGCAAGCGCCCGACGGTCGAGACGAGGGCGGAGCCCACGGAGTGCACGATTTGCTGCGAGGAGTGCACGCTCGTTGGCCGCCACCGCCTCGTGGCGCTCAAATGCGGCCACTTGTTCGGCAGGAAGTGCATCGAGCGCTGGATCAGCGAGAGGCGCACGTGTCCGAACTGCAGCGCGCTCGTGCGACGCACGGACATTCGTCTGCTGTTCTCAGATCACGTGGCCGTGGTGGACAATTCTGGCCTGGAAGACATGACCAGCAAGTTCGAAGAGGAGAAGAAGAAGAGCTGCAAACTGGAGAGGGAGGTGGAGGCGCTTAAACAGCAATTGGTCACAAAGACGGGAGAGGCCGCGCGGCTGAATGCAGACCTGATCTCATTTAAAAAAGCCGTCGCGGATCTGCGCTGCAAGGAGCCACTGCAGCTACAGCGGCGCGCTAATGCTGCTGCGCTTGCTAGTGGGGGTGGTCTAGCAGTACCTGCAGCTGTGTGTGTTGCGAGTGTCAGTGTTTCATCTGCCACGCCAGCAAGACAAGGTGCGGTTCAAGTCACACAGTCACAAACCGCTTCACATGTGGCAAACCGTTCAGAAGAGCCCCCGCTACGCTATTCACAGTCTCCTGTCGTCTCGACCTCGCAGCCAGCCCCAGAGCTCGGCAGCGATGCATTTACTGCAGCAGTTCACAAGTACAAGCCGATATTCGACGTGCCCTTGCTAGGTGCGCGCGTCTTCAGCATTGCCCGGTCGTGCAGATTTCTGTGTGTTGGCGAAGACCTCGCTCACGGTCCTCATGGTATATTAATGCTGAATTGTTGGGATCCGACACGCGGTGTTCGCGTTCCCGTTCACAGCTCCGACGTGCGCGACATTTGCATTCATCCATCAGAACAGTATGTGCTCACTGTGGCATTCGATGGTAAGCTGGCCGTGACTAGTCCTCATCAACAAAAAGTGGCGCTGCAGATAGAACTTCCTTCAGGCCGGCGACAAGGCTGGGCGTGCAGCTTCAGTGGAACAGACCCCTACGCGATATATTGCGGATTTCAAGACGGCACCGTGGCCAAATACGACTATCGAAAGCCGACTGCTGGAGAGCAGGCCATCGTGAAGACCTTTTCGCTCCCGGAACGGCAACCAGTGCACTCGATCAAAGTATTCAAAAACCCCGAAGGCACCGAGGGTCTAGCGGCGGCTACCTTCCGCGGACTGTCAGTTTGGAAAGATGTTGGAGACGTCGCGAGCGATGCGAATCGACCGGTCGGGAATGGTTCAGTTGGAGCCACGCCCATTTTTCATGTGCCGAGTGACCAGGCCTGCTTTTCGCTGGCGTCCAACCAACTCGAGTCCAGCCAAGTGGTCGTTTCGTCTCGTTCCACACCAACGAAGCACAGCGCGTTCGACTTGCGCACCATTGGAACGGGCCGACTAGCGCCGAGAATGGAGTTTGTTGGTCACAAGGCACCCTCGGTCTTGTCTCGCTCGGCGATGTGGTCGGAAGCGTATGGCGCCTCGGTGGTGGCCTCGTGGTCGCAGGATATTGAGCGCGTGACGCTGTGGAACGTCGCCACCCATCGGGAGGTGCGTGGCCCAGAGCCTGCATCTCTAAGTGTGGCCAGCGCTGCCATGCCGGTGGTGGATATTCAGCACGCCGTGGCCAAGAACAGTTGGAGCTCGGGCGTTGCGCTCCTGGGCACCATGACGGCTCGGCAGTTGTGCGTGTATCGGTCAGGCGGGTGAGCGGCTTTGAGCATTTGTGTCTGCAATGATCCGAGTATTGTGCGCGACAAACAAACAGCTTGTTTTTCATTGAAGGCCAGCTCACAGTTGAAGCCGCCGATGGCTACATCTTGCTAATCGCACCCTATTTTGGCATCGTGTCAAAAAGATGGTAGCCATTCGTTTCCGAGACATGGGTACACTCTGAGGAGCGGCACCACAATGTTACAACGTGTTAAGCCCCCCCCCCTCGCTGAGCGGCGCCAGTGTAGATACATGTACCCCGTGCTCGATGGTAGGCAGCACAAATGGAGCGCTGCTGTGGGCAAAACTGTGATCTGCAGTCATTGACCAACGCCGTGCAAATATCTTCCACAATCTATGGGCTGTTATAGCTAGACGATTCGCAACGGACACTTAAACTGCTAATACACTGGCCAAGACAAACACCCCAGATCATGGAGCTCTCCTCTCGCTGCCCTCTGGAACACGAGCCGGCGTTGACGAGACCTCGATCCACTTCCTTCAACCAGCAGGTATCAAAATCCGTCAAGCACAAGTCAGCAAAACTTACCTATTTAACCTGAATGTTTCACTCAGAAAGCTGGTTTTGCACGTTTTCGGTTTCGAAGGAATAGTATGGTCTTGTGTACTGAAGCGTTCGATTCCGGCTATATGATTATATCGGCTAACGGTTTACCTTAAACCCGGTACGAATTACGTAAAACCTCGGAATTGGCGACTCGGCGAGTAAGCGACCAAAGAGAAGAAGACGCCGAGGAGCTCCGAGCGGCTTCTGAGGTCTTAGAAGAGGTGCGTTGCGCGGCTGCTCCCAGCTGCTGTGCGCGGAATCTGGCGGCGCCGAGCGGCCCACGAGCTGCACACGCGTCTTGGCTTCCGCGCAGTGTCGTTCTCGCCTTGATCCGCCGGCTACGAGCCGCGCGCCGACCCGCCCCCTAAGTCTCCGTTGCGCGTGTTTTTCCGTCGTGTGTTAGCAGGCAGAGCGCCCCTCAGTCACTCGAAGCGCAGGCCAGCGCGCCCGCCCCCTTCCCCTCGCGCACTCCACTCGGCGCTCGGCGCGGATGAGCGGCTCGTTCAAGGCGAGCAGCAGCCAGAAAGCGTTCCTGTCCCCCACCGACGTGGCGGAGCTCACGGCCGCAGCGGTGGCGGCGCTGCCCAGCACCTTGTCGCAGGCCAACCTGGCGCTCAAGAAGTCGACCACCAGCGCCCACCGCACCGAGAACGGGGACATCGTGCACCACCACCAGGCCACGCACCGCGGGGGCAACGCCACGCTCGTGACGTCCACGACCACGACGATCCACCACATGGGCAAGTCCGGGGGCGCGAACCCTGCAGGGGTTGGGCCCGGCGCGCCGCAGCCGCAGTTCTCGCTGCACTCGCACGGCCACCACCACCATCACCACCTCGCGCACGGGGCGAGTCTGCTGGCCAACGGCAGTCTCAGCGGCCTGGCCAGCGGGAGTCTAGGGGCCAGTGGGCTCGATGGGTCCGTCGGAGCTGCGGCCTCGGCCACCTTCCAGGGAGATCTAAACCAGATCGACGCCGGGCTCAACTCGGAGGACGCGGACGTCCAACTGGAAGCGGCCAAGAAGCTGCGTGTGCTGCTGTCGTCGGAGCGGGATCTGCTCATTCGCCAGGTACGGGTACTCGCTTATGTGTCTGCGGGAGGGAGGGGGTGACGCCGTACTGACGGACTCTTGGATGCTACGTCGGCTACTGCGCTGTCTTCCGCGATCGGCGTAAAGATGCTGGAGAAGAACTGGACCCCGCGTCTTATCAAGTGGCTGCGGCTGCGAGACCGACCGACGCTGCAAGTTGAAGCGCTGTGGGCACTCACCAACATCGCCGCGGGAGCCACGGACAACACGTCGGTGCTGCTGCAGAACGGCGTGATCCCGACACTCGTTTCGTTGTTGGACTCGTCCAATGAAGAGGTAGGACTGGTAGTAGGAGGGTGGTCTCCTGTCGGCACGTTGTGAGCTGGTTTGCTGAGTTTTGGTGTACGTTGCGGTGGCTCGAGTAGGTGCTGGAGCAGTCCGTGTGGGTGCTGGGTAACTTGGCCGGTGAAGGTGCTGCCACAAGGGACCTCGTACTGAGCGCTGGTGCGCTGACGCCGCTGGTGAACAATCTGAAGAAGACCTCGTGGGACCGTCTGTCGCTGCTTCGCATTTTGACCTGGACTATTAGCAACTTGTGTGATGGCCAGCCGCGGCCAGTGTTTGACATCGGGCTCATCCTGCCGTACCTGGCCAAGATGCTTACCAGCACGGATACGGAGATCTTGAGTCACGTGTGTTGGGCATTCTCCCACCTGTGTGATGGACCTAGTACTCACATCCAGGCTGTAGTGGACTCGGATGTGTGCTTCCGGCTCGTTGAGCTGCTGAGCCACTCGTCTTGGCGAGTAACGAAGCCAGCCCTGCGAGCGATTGGGAACATTGTATGCGCTGAAGATGACCACGACTACACCCAGCACATCATTGAGTGTGGCGCTGTGCCTTCGTTGCGGAGATTAATCGCTCATTCGAATCGCGAAATCCAGAAGGAGGCATGCTGGACGCTGTCGAATATTGCTGCTGGTACTGTCGATCAGATCCAGTGCGTCCTTGACTCGGGCTGTATTCCGTCGTTGATGGGTTTGGCGGCGTCCGACACAACGGATGCGGAGGTGAAGAGTGAAGCGTGCTGGGTGGTGCTGAACGCCACATCCTGCGGGTCGGATAGTCAAATCGAGTACCTCGTCAATCAGGGCTGCATTCAGATCCTAGGGAATCTCTTGGAGGAAACAAGTATGGTAATGATGGCGCTAGAAGGCTTGGAACGCATTCTTCAGGTCGGCGAACTGGAGGCAAAGCGCACGGACTCCCCCAATCCGTATGCAAGTCTCATGGCTTCCGCGAACATAGAGACATTGGTGTCGCACAAGTCGGCCACCGTGGCAAAGCGCGCATCACGCATCTGGCAGCAACACTTTGTCACGTGCGCGATCTGCCTCGGCCCATTCTCGAAACATTCAAACGACACATTCTTCTGCGCTGAGTGCAAGTGCAACGTGTGCAAGAACTGCGACTGCACGGTGTTCCACCTCAAGTACCAGGAGAGCCTCTGGAAGGAGGAGACGGAGAAGGAGACGAACGAGAAGCAGGCTCGTCAAGCCTCAAAGCGCAGCAAGCGTCAGAAGAAGCGCCAGCGTACGAAAGAGCGCAAAGCAGCACTTCTCCGTGGTCAAAAGGCAGCTCCAAGCAATGGGAAGGGATCGAAGCAAAACCAACAGCAAAAGGGCCACCAGCAGCAGGATAACTCGTCTTCAGACGAGGCTTCCTCTACAAAGTCAGAGGTCGGTGAAGGAGGAGGGGGAGGTGGTCGGCGTCGACGGCACGACGCCGACGACTCCGCCTCGGAGAACGGTTCAAATGGGTCGAACGACGAGGAGGAGGATGGCGGCACGACCACCCCTGACGATGACGAGGAGGCTGCGACTGAAGAGGAAGTCAATGTCGATGTGCTGGACGAGATGGTGGACGCGAACGACAAGTTGGTGTCGTACTTGCTGGAGACCGGGTCCATCATGGCGCTTGCTGAGCGCTTGGACTTGGAGGACGATAGCACGTGGATTGTGGCGGAGAAGGATAGAACTGCTATCCACGCGTAAGTGTGCACATTGTCGACACGGCGGAGTTGAAGCAACCAGACGAGCTTCCCCATCACTGTGCGGACGAGCGAGACGGCTCCATGGAGAAAGTGAAATGAACATAAGGGGCCGCGAAGGGAAGCTGAACCTGCTGGCGAGCAGATAGCGAGCGGCGATTGCTCATGTGCAGCTCGGGGCGTTTTGTATATGCAATGCAAAGAGAAAGGTACGGCAAACACACAGCAAGCTGGAGGTGGAACGGAGAAGACGCCCCCAAACAGCACTAGGGTGAAGTGATAACCACAACAACAAAAGAAGAAGAAAAAAACGATGGCCTTGTGCATCATTCTCCTTAGCAACTTCGTCGTCCGACGGCGGCAACAGTCAGCAGCACAACAAACAGCTTCTCACGAGAACAACAGACCAGACTTTCATGTTGCCTGCTTCAACGTCGTCAACACAGCAAAGCAAAACCATCGCAACAACAGTAGAGAGAGAGAGGCACCGCAATTTCCAGACGACCGAATGAAAGCCCGCAAAATAATCAACTCTTACGTCCCTCGATTCACGTTAGCAGCTAACTCCGTCCAAGACGCAGCGCGCCAACCCAATCCAGCCGACCTGCTGAGGCCGGGAGGCTTCCTCTCCTCACAGACACGTCGAGTCGAAGCAAATGAGCGCGCGAGCTGAGCGAAGGCCGAGCGGGCGTGGCCAGCTAACTTGCTTCCTCGCTTGGTCCCTCCTCCGTCCCTGCGTCGTCGAGTTTCTACTTGCAGTCCTGAGTGCGTCCACGAATAAGCTTACTCCGTCTTCTTGCGGTACTGGCAGCCGTCCGTGAGGCGAGCCTTGCCGCCCGTGGGCTGGCACAGCATCACCGAGCACGAGCCGCACAGCACGACCGTCTGCGCGTGGCTGAACACCGTCGTGATGTTGAAGCAGCCCGGGCACTTGACGTCCATGAAGTACGAGTTGGGGGCCTGTACGAGGCGGCGCAGCTTGTGCTTGGAGGCCTCGTCGGCGGCGGACGGGTGCAGAAGGTCACGGGGCTGGAGGCAACAGCAGCAAACAAACAAGGTCAGTCAACCCGTTGGGTCCGTTGCGGTGTGCGGTGGCGGCAGAGCTGGAGCTGGAGCTTTCAGCATGAGAGAGCGGAGCATTGAGCGGAGGACGAGAGTTTGTGGCTCTGCGTCGGCACTCGGTGGCCTCTAAACCTGCTGCAGCAGCTCGAGAGTCCTGCGCTGGCACGTATTTAGCGCTGATTTCCTGCTGCTTTTGGCGTCCCTGCTCGCTCCTCTCTCACCAATCGCTTGGAGCTTCTCTCTCTCTCTCTGATTCTTCTGCTCCAGTTCCTGCGCTGCCTGTTATTGCCATTGGCGATGGTCCAAGGACGCGGCAGCTTACCATTATTGCGCTGTTCTGGGTCACGAAGAAAGGAAGAAGGCGAGTGGTTTTGCCTTGGCTCACTGCCGCTGCGCAGACCCAATAGCGGGATATGAATGGTGGGGAGGTCTGCGGTTCGGCCAGTGCGGTTACGGTTCGGGCGCGCGGTCCGACTGGTGTGCGCCACGTCAAGTACAAAATACATGCGCACAAAAGGGATCAATTCCCATCTACAAAATTTGTAATTGGGATTTAATGCGAAAACAGGTCGGCACAAAAAGGGACGCTCAAATATAGCCGCCATTTTTGAGCAGCATGCGCTTCGGCGTCGCCCGCGAGGAGCAGGAGGAGCAGGAGCTGGCGCGCGCGCCGCCGCCGGCCCGCGCGTATTGGAGTGTGCCGGAGGTGCAGAAGCCTCGTCCAGATGCGGCGCCAGGCCGCCGGCGCTTCCGCGCGCCGAGCTCGGACAGCTCCACGACGTCCAGCGACGACGAAGATGACGCGGACTCGACGCTGGCGCTGACGGGCGGCGGGCGGGGCGTCCGCGCGGCGACGTCGATGCTGGACACGCTGCAGCTGACGACCAAGTCGCGCCAGGAGCTGGTGGAGCAGGTGGAGCGCACGTGCGAGCGCAAGGCGGTGCAAGCGGTCACGGGCAGCGGCGCGTACCAGCAGCTGTGCGAAACGCTGCAGCGCGCGCGGCAGGACGCGGAGGCTCAGCTGCGTCGACTGGATGCAGGCGCTGAGGGGGGCGATGAGGAGATGGGCGTGCTGGGGGAGCAGCAGCAGCTGGAGAGGGAGGCCGCGGCCAAGCTGCAGCAGATTCGGGCGCAGGAGAGGGAGGCCGTTGACAGTGTGGAGAGGGAGCTGCGCGCCTTCCAGCAGGCGCGCGAGCACGAGCGCCGGCAAGAGGCGGATACGAGGGAGCGCGAGGAGGCGGCGGCGCGTCGTGAAGAAGAAGCTCGCGAGCAGGTGAGGAACCTGTCGCTGTGGGGAGTAAGTGACTGTGGAACGATACCAACTCACCTCATTGGGTTTTGTGGCTGTGCAGGAGGCGAAGGAGAAAGAGGAGGAGGAGGAGGCTGCAGAGACCCAGCGTAGGGTGGAGCAGGAGGTTGAGGAAGCGCAATCCAGGGCGAAGGCGCAGGCAGCTGAGCGCGCTGCGGCCCAGAAGAAGCTCGAGGAGGAGCGTGGACGGGAACAGGCTGCGCAGAAGGCTGCTGAGAAAGAGGCGGCAGCGCAGGCGAAGAAGTACGTCGAGGAAGGACACGCGCGCATTAAGCGCCTGGAAGAGCTCCATCGCCACACGACTGCAATCTTGGATAGCCCCGATCCGTCAGTGAAGAAGATCCGGATGCAGATCCGGCGCGAGGTGAGTGCTGGTGTGTGTGTGTTTTCGACCAAAGTTGTGTGGTTGTGTTAACGTAGCAACACTTTGTTTCTTTCAGGCTGGCGCGTGCAATCAAATTGCGGCTGCTCCCTCCGCTATCAAGAATGTTGTGAGCAAAATTCAGCAGCTCCTCCAGGTAGAAAACATTCTGTGTATGCTCCGCAGCGATGCTAAGGTCCTTGGACTTACGTGTAGCAACTTGATATGTTCGCAGATGGCCAAGACCTCAGGCGAGGCGTACTTCAAATTCGCGCTCGATGTGGTGGCCTCGAACTTGTCCAAGCAGGTGGAGGGTCGTGCAGACTACAAGTATGTTGGGCGTGGTGTGGCCTCTTCCTGTTCCGAGGTTTTATTTATCTAACCAATGCGCCGGGTGTTGATTTTCCTCTAGATCCTGCTACCCTATCGCGCACGTGATCAAGATGAGCTGCGTGCAAACCCCGGAGCTGACTGATGTCATGCTGGGCTACTTCCACAAGACCTGCGTCTTCACAATCCCGGACAACCCGGCGAAACACGCGTCGCAGACGATCGCCGAGTATAAAATATCTGTGGGCTTCCAAAAGGCAGTCGGCGAAAGCTCGGATCCGGACGGTCTCGAGCACGTGACGGAATACACAAGACGCATGACCATGATTTCGGCTGTGCTTGCTGCTGTGCGCCAGACCATCCCCTGGGATGGCAGTCCGTCACCGCCGGGGCTGGAACTTGGAGACTGCTGGACGTGGCTGGCTCGGCTAGTGAACGAGCCGCCGCACCTCATGACTGGCGCTCTGACACTGACGATCCTGGAAGTGGCGGGCTTCGAGCTGCTGCGCAACTACAAGAAGCAGTTCCACAAGCTGCTGGTGCTCATTGCGCGTGACGTGTGTCCGCGACTGAGCAAAAATGCCAAAACTGGTGCTGCCAACGCGGCCGGCCAACTCGAGATGTTTGTCAATCAGTACCATGCCAACCGCTGCACACTGACCGAGCCAGACGGACGAAAACTTGAGGAGACGAAGATTTCAGAAGCTGACGAAGAGAGAACTGATCGCAATGACTACGGAGGCGGCGGTGGTGGGCGTGGCGGAGGCCGAGGTGGTGGTCGTGGCGGAGGTCGTGGCGGTGGGCGCGGTGGCGGACGGAGACGTTAAGCCTTTGCAAATACTACAAGATGTGAACTTGAACAGGAAGAAGACTGAGTGTTAATCCATCCATTGCATTTTGGCACTCACTGACTTCGCGCTGGTATGACTTCCTTGTTCTTTTTTACTTCTGGCCGAGCGTCGGCATCACTGCGCTGTAACGGGTCTTCTCGTTGTAGTCCCACAGCGACGTCACCGTCTTGATCTGCGTGTAAAAGTTGATACCAGCCTTGCCGTAGAAGTTCAGGTCGCCGCGGATCGATGCGCGCGAGCCAGTGAAGGAGAACATCGGGAGGGGAACGGGGATCGGCACGTTGATGCCAATCTGGCCCACATCAATTTCGTGCTGGAACTTGCGAGCCGCAGCACCCGAGGACGTGAAGATCGAGGTGCCATTACCGTATGGGTTACGGTTGATGAGCTCAATCGCTTCCTCCAGCGTGTCAACAGAGGTGCAGACCAGCACGGGGGCGAAGATCTCCTCCACGTAGGCCGGGTTGTCGGTGCCAACGTTGTTCAGCACCGTCGGGCCAACGAAGTTCCCGTTGGGGTACTTGGGAACCTTGACATTGCGTCCGTCGAGAAGCAGCTCTGCGCCGTTGTCCACACCTTCCTGGACCAGACGCTCCGCACGCTCCTTCGCTGCCACCGTGATCAGCGGGCCGACATCAGTGCCGGGCTCCAGGCCGCCGTTCACCTTCATTTCCTTGGCCTTCTTCACGATGTCATGCACCCACTCCTTGGTCTTGCCGACAAACACCACAACCGAAAGCGCCATGCAACGCTGGCCGGCAGCGCCGAAAGCAGCTCCAGCCAGGGCACCAATGGCCTGCTCCTTGTCGCAATCAGGCATGATGACAGCGTGGTTCTTGGCTCCGAGGTTAGCCTGCACCCGCTTGCCGTTCGCGCTGCCGCGCGAGTGAATGTACTCGCCGGCCTGGTTGCCGCCCACGAACGAGATGGCCTTGATCTCAGGCGCATCGCAAATGAAGTTGACAGCGTCCTGTAGCAAGCACAGCGGTCAGCGACTGTAGAAATGCTTCAACTTCAATCCAGCCTGTGCATATCTTACATGAGCGCCGTGGATGATGTTGAGCACACCGTCCGGGAGCCCCGCTTCTTGGGCCAGACGTGCCAGAATCTACCCAGAACGAACAAGTCAGCACCGAGATCAAGCATACTCGACGACCAGCTGATTCGGTACCATCGTGGCGCCAGGGTCCTTCTCCGAGGGCTTGAGGACGTACGTATTGCCCGTCACCGTGCCCGTGGGGAACATCCAGAGCGGGATCATGGCCGGGAAGTTGAAGGGGCAAATGCCGGCGCACACGCCGAGCGGCTGCTTGTACGAGTACGTGTCGAGCGACGTGGCCAGGTTCTCGGCCGTCTCGCCCATCATGAGCGTGGCGGCTCCGCACGTGTGCTCCACCACCTCCAGGCCGCGGAAGACGTCGCCCCGAGCGTCCGCGAGGGTCTTGCCCTGCTCGTTGGTGATGGACAGCGCCAGCTCCTCCGTGTGCTCGCGGATCAGGTGCTGCAGCTTGAGCATGACGCGCTGGCGGTGCTGCACGCCCACCTCCTTCCACGTCTTGTAGGCGCGCGCGGCCGCCTCGGCCGCTTGTCGCATCTACACGTGCGCATCTCGCGGTCAGACAACGCTGAGAACCGAGACGCGTGGATGAAAAGCTGCCCTACCTCGTCCTGCGTCGCCTCTGGCACTTGGCAGATCACCTCGTTCGTGGCCTGCACAGACAGCAAGCACACAGCGGTCAGACCAGGGCCTTCCTTGCAGCAGATCGCGGGCCCATCCCGCTGCGACGCACCGGGTTGCGCAGGTCGATCCACTTGTCGGTCTTGGACTGCACGAACTTGCCGTCGATGAAGAGCGGCACGCGCTCCTGCGGCACACAAGATCGTCGGTTAGTAGCAGAAGGGAGAGGGGGAGAAGAGGGGGCGAGGCTGGAGGACGCACCACGTAGGACGTGGAGAAGGCGCGGGCGGGGCGGCTGGCGACGACGGAGCGGGACACGCGGCGCAACATGGCGGAGGACGGGAGGAGCTTCGCGTGGCGCGGCGCAAAAGCGAGAATGGGCGTGGCAGACGCCGCGCTAAGGGGCCTGCTGCATCATCGCCGATGTTTTGATGCGAACTTCAACATACAAAACCGCAGATTTTGGTCCCGATTGGTCCCGTTTTGGTCCTGATTGGTCCCGTTTGGTCCCGTTGATGTCACGACAGGACGCTTGTTTAACAAGCAAGTACTTCCTTGTGCTGTAGCGTGGGAGCTGGAGGAAGAAGTCCTGCGTCCACGCTCGAACTCGTAGTAACTGCAAGAAGTCAACGCAACCAGAACTTGGAGCGCGTCGACTCGGTGCTCCCGTGGCGCTGAAGCACACACCATTTCGCTCTAATTCTGCATTCGCACTTAGTGCGAGCAGCTCACTTGACAGTTGACCTTCCACCACACAAACTGCCACCAGCAACATGAAGCGCCTGCTGTCGCGGGCGCCTCGCCGCGCGCCCACGTCGCTGCAGCGCCGCCCGTTCGCGTCGGAGGCGCCGGCCGTGCCCAAGTCGGAGCGCGACCGCCAGTTCCTCGCTGCGCTGCAGGTCTTCCACCGCCTGGAGGGCCACTTCTCGGTCCCGTTCGAGTTCGTGGTGCCCACGCCGCCTTCGGACGCCGCCGCCGCTTCCACGCCGTGGCCCCGGGACGCGTGGGGGATGGACCTGGGCAACCGCCTGCGCCTCTTCACGCGCGGCCGCTGCAGCCCCTCCAAGTGCGCGCTGCTGCGCACCATCGGCTTCCCGTACGCGGACTGGAGGAGCTACGTGTGGGAGATGCAGATCATCCCGGCGCTGCGGGTCTTCCAGGAGCAGGAGGGCCACCTGTTCGTGCGCCAGCACTTCCGCGTGCCCATGGGGGACGCCAAGTGGCCGCGCGCGGCCTGGGGCGTCAAGCTCGGCTCGCAGTGCCAGCTGCTGCGCCGCGACGCCGACGACGGCCTCTCGACGCGGCGCAAGCAGCAGCTGGACGCCATGGGCTTCGTGTGGAGCGACGCGCAGTGGAAGTGGAAGATGCAGTTCCTCACGGCCATGGCGCGCTTCCGCCAGCTCTACGGACACTGCAGCGTGCACCACACGTTCAAGGTGCCCGCGAGCGACCCGTGCTGGGCCGAGGTGAGCTGGGGGTACCGCCTGGGCCACGCGGTGGCTAAAGTCAAGGCCGACTTGGAGGAGCACACCATGACGCCCCGCGCCATGGCCGATCTCAGAGAGCTCGACTTCTTTGACGACGCGCTGTCGTTTGACGTCTGGCGCCAGGCGTTGCTGCCGAGCCTGGAGCTCTACCCGAGCCTCTTCGGCGACACGTTCATCCCGGAGGAGTTTGTGGTGCCCAGTGACGCGCCCTGGCCGGAGCGCGCGTGGGGGATGAAGCTCGGGTACATCGTCGAGACGATCAACAGCAGACGCCTCTTCCGAGACGAGATGCAGGACGACAAACAGAAGCTCAAGGAGCTCGGCTACGCGTGGGAGCCGCTCTTCGGCAAGTGGGCCAAGGAGCTGCTGCCGGCGCTAAGACTGTACAAGGCCAAGCACCACCACTGCGATGTGCCGTCGTGGTGGGTCGTGCCCACGACCGACGAGTCCTGGCCCCGGGCGCTGCGCGGTTATCCTCTGGGCAAACAAGTGGTGCGCGTGAGACGCAATGGGCGCGACAGCACCGACGTGGCCGATGTGCTCGCGGAGCTGCAGGCTCTGGGCTTCAAGTTTAACGCGTTCGAGAGCTACTTCGTTGACCGTGTACTGCCGGCACTAGAGGTGTACGCCGAGATGTATGGCGACACGCATGTGCCCCAAGGCTTCATCGTGCCTTCCGAGAGCACATGGCCGCGGCCTTCGTGGGGGGCGAAGCTTGGCCACACCGTACGCAACATCCGCAATCGCCACCAGCACGCGCAACAGGTCGAGATCTACCGCGAGCGGCTGGAAAACATTGGGTTCGTGTGGAGCATCTACAAGTCCACGGCTGCTACCAAGCGCGACATTGTTGACCCCAGTGTCGATGTTTACAAGGAGATCCATGGCGAAGACGCCGAGTTACCGCGCAATTTTGTGGTGCCTGCAGACGATTTGCGCTATCCAGAGGTAGCTAAAAACTTTGAGCTGGGCGCGTGGCTCGCCCAGTACAACAAGCGCACAACTGGGCTCCTTCCGTTCCAGACACAAGAGGGCAAGAAAAAAGCGGGAGCGGCGAGTAGCAAGCACCATCACGCCGGTGCTCATGGGAAACTCGCGCCGTATGCCGAGCAGTACTGGAAGGATGTGTTGCTGTCCTCATTTCGAGCCTACGTAAAGCAGCACGGCAGTTGCGAAGACATGGACGGCGGCTTCATTGTGCCAAACGAGGAGCCGTACCCGCAGTCTGCGTGGGGGCTTAATCTGGGTCTTCGCCTGCGGCATGTACGCCACGGCGTTCGCTATGCGAGAGAAATTGCCAAGTACGAGGACGAGCTCCTCGAGATTGGTGTGCTGCTGGATGGAGACGAAGTTCCAGAGGGGCTGGACGACGGCGAGTACTTCGATGACGACGACGGAGCGGACGAGGACTACGATTATGACGACGACTTCGACGACGACGAGGACCTCAACTAGTGATCAATATGAAGCAAGCCTGCGTCAAGCTGTTGTGATAAGGGACGAGCGCGGAGACGAGTGTGCAAGCGTGTCGATGTAGAGTCCGCCACCTCACAGTAGGCGATTCGGCACAATCTGGCATGGTCCGTGGCGATGGCCAGCTGGGCTGTGGTCGCTGTCTCTGTCGCTCTGCCGGTGCTCTAGACGGCGCTAACGGTAAGGCTGTTAGGATTTTTGAGCGACACGAACGAATATATTTTGTTCAAGCGCAACAGGACAAGACGCGTGGGCTAACTATGCTACATACTCGCTCTTCCGCTGGACCAACGGTGCTCCGGCCACATGGACGGATTTTCACGACGCAAAACTACGAGGCCAACTAACTACATATCCACAGGACGCCGCCATGCAGATTGGGCGAGCTGTGGCATGCTCTGCGTCCGCTGCGTGGACAGGATGCCTTCAATCCGGTCCACGGTCTGCTCGATAGAGCTGATGCGCGAGGAGTGCTGCGTCAGAGTCGCCAAGAGCGTGTCGTGCTGCCGAGCCAGAAGCTGCTGCGTGGACGTGATGCGGTGGAACAGCTCGATGCAGGAAGTGTCGAGACTCTGAAGCTGCGCCGGAGCTGCCGCCTGTGGTGCCGGCGTGAGGTGTTTCGAGTCTGCAGACACGAGATCGGCGATACTCAGCTTGGAGCTGGTCGAGTTGGAGGGCGCGGCCGATGCCGACGACGTCAGGCGCACGTTCGGGTCCAGAAGCTGGTATCGCGGCTGGGAGGTAGGGGCGGACGCAGGGGCTTTCGGTCCTGAACGTCGCAAGCTCCCGCGACGCCTGCTTCGCATGCTACCGTTTGATGACCCGCTGGAGGTGTTGGACCGCGGCTGGGTAATGCGGAAGTCCCCGGCCTCAATTTCCTCCGGCACACTCTGCAGTGACGCCGCGCGAATCTCAGGGAACGAGGGTAAGGATTCTCGGCGCTTGGCCAGACTAGCTGACGAGTGGCGCTTGTGCTTCATCGACGGGGGAGCAGGCATTGAGCCTTCGCCGTGGAGCAGCTTCTCGACAGCTGACGAAGCGTAAGAAAGCACCTCCATGGTTCGCAGCGGCAGCTTTTGCTTGGGCTTGGGGTCCATGACGAACACAGAGCCGATGACGATGCCGGTGCTCGGGTCGCAGATCGGCGTCGTGGCGTAGAAGCGAATGTTGGCCGAGCCCTTGACCAGCGGGTTCTGGTTGAACCGAGGGTCCTTGGTCGCGTCCATGACGATGGTCGGCAGCGGAGTCTGCAACAACTGGGAGCAGAACGCGATCTCGCGCGGCAGCTCCGCCTGGGCGATGCCGTAACGCGCCTTGTACCATTGGCGAGTCTGGTCCATGAAAGCCACCGCCGCCACGTTGCAGTCGAGCACTTGACGGACGAGCTCGCACACTGCGTCGTACTCTCTCTCTGGTGCAGTGTCCAGCACGTTGAACTGTTGGAGTATTTCGTGTCGACGAGCTTCGTAGAACTCAAACTGTTCCTGCTCCGGTAGAAACTCGATCACGTCCGTGGCGGGCGTAGCAGGTTGTCCGCGGCGGCTTCCTCGCTGACTGCTTGGAAGCGGTCCTCCACTCCCGCCAAGACTGCTGCTATCGCTCCTGTCGCTGTCGACGTCGCTCCAGTTATCGCAGCCCGAGAAATCCGAGAAGCGACTGCAGAACGAAGTGCTGGTGCTGGTCGTCTGCGTGCTGTCGCGGAACGTCCTGTTGCCGTCCTGCTGCTTGCTGTTGTCGAGAACGATTTCCTCCTCCTCCTCTTCGTCGTTTGATTCGGATTGTTCCATGACGGGGGCGCTGGCGTTGATGTGCTCGCTCTCAGCAAGAAGCATGGCCTTGTCGACACAGTCGAAGCACAGTCGAGCCGTGACTTCCAGTGTGGGGGTCACGCGCACTCTTCGACGCCGGTAGCAGTTGGAGCACACGATCTCGCCGCAGGAGCGACAATGGCGCTTGATCGAGAAGGGGCGGAACTTGCGCGCGCAGTAAAAGCAGTTGGGGCGCTCCTCCATCTTGACCCAGTTCTCCTTGCCCAGCAGGCGGACGGAGGCCAGCGTGGACTTGTCAGTCATGATTGTCAGCAGTCGCTCCTCCTCGTTCACGTGGTTCGCTGAAAGGCCCCGCGGACGACGAGTGCGAGCTGCCATTGAGTCTCTCAAGCAACCGAGTGGCGTGATGATGATGGAGCAATCGAGCTCTGCGCTTGAGCCGGGTGGAAGCAGCTCAGCACTACGCGCTATAAAAATACTCGACCGAGGTCAAGAGTAAAAGTGAGCAAGGCTGGGGGCCACAGGCCGGACGCGAAAGAGAGCGCATTATTAGCAAGTGGGTGGCCGTCACATGCGGTATTACAGTCTCGGATGACCAGCTCTTAGGAGTATCCGGAGCAAACACGACTTCCAGTTGCAGTTCTTTGTCAGGTGGGCGCCCCACATGGGCCGAGTTCTCGGTACCGAGAGCGCTGTTCATCCACGCACGCACCTCCTGGGCGTCGACACCTATGCCGCCTCTCGCCATACCGATACGCAGCGCAGGGACCAGCTGGGCTGATTGTTGCCTCGCATCAGAATATTGGAGCCTCGCTGTGGCCCTAAAGCTCTTCTACAGTCCGACTTGACGCCCTTTCAACGGACATAGCTACAAACGAGTCAGAAGTTAATATGGGAAGTTGTATGATAGCTGGTAGTCAGCATCTGTGACGTGTGCAATGCCACATGGGGCAACAGGCGGTGGATGAAGGGCACCCAGCGCGCGTAGCGGCTGGGCCCCATCACAGTCTCCGCTGCGTGCATTCATACCAGTAGCTTCGAGCGCTATAATACCGTTATTCAGGCTTCGACTCGCCGTGAAAGCCACTCCCGTCTGCTCATGAAGAAGCGGCCAGATCAGAAGACTTTGCTAGCCTTGAGAAGCAACAGCGAGCGACCCGTAGGCCACACAACCGCAGGCTTTCAATGCAAACATACGCACTCCATCATCCGTTCGTGGGAGTTGCTGTAGTGCAACATCCCGACGATCGATCGTGCCTCGCTTTGCTTGAAGATCGACGCCTCTGTCCCTCGTGTACGCAGTGCAGCAGACTGCAGTAGTACGGAGACGAATCGCGAGCTTGCGATCAAGTACAGTACTGGAAGCTCCAGGAGGCGGAGAGAGGAGTGGCGTTCACCAGCAGAGTACCCGACACTTTCGGTGCCGGCTTCTCCTTGGGGCTCTTCGCTTTCTTTATCGAGCGGCGTGGCGTGGCGTGGCCGAACGCAGACTTGTCACGTGGCCGAGTGGCCACTAAACAATGGCAAGCACTGCCCGATGAGCAGCGTCAGAGACCATCTGCCCGCGCCGGCCGCATGCTCGGAATATTCGCGCAGCAGTCGCGAGTTTCGGAGACGGACAGCGGGTGCCGCTCGCCCGGCGCTATGGGCGACAAGAATTTGGTGATCGACCGGCACTCGAGCTCGCGCCTCAATCTGCTGCTTCAAGTGCAGCACCGATTCATCTCGCTGAAGGCGGAACTCCAGACGTGCAGGGACTTTCATCGTACGCCACGATGCCGTCTGCTGCTGGTCTCCGATCCCGTCGCTCTCGTCTGTTGCGAGCAGATGCAGAAATTTAACGCTGACGGTGACCGCTTGCTCCCTGCCGTCGTCGTCGTCGTCAGCTCTGACAGCCCACCGCTCGCTGCTTTCGTTGTCTGAGACGGTCTCTAGATCGGCTGGAGCTATGGCAGAGCCGTCGTCGTCGCGTACGCGACTGGTACCGAGACCTGGCTTTCGATGAGCCAGGAGCAGCAGCTTCTGGTCCACGAGCTGCTGCTCGAGCACCTGAATGCGTTGACGCTGTCGATCTGCCATCACGTCCGCTCGACTTTTATTGGGCTTGATGACCCGCTTTGGGAGTTGGTTCGTAGCGGGGGGTGCTGTACGCTTCGCATCCTTGTTCGTGTCCTGCCGAGGCGCCCTCGCACGCTCCTTCTGCTTGGTGCGCAGTTTTATCTTGGGCCGTGGCTTCGACGGGGGACTCTGCGCTCGTCCCTCGTGCTCTTCCTCCTGCTCTTGCAGCGTGCGTCGGTGCAGCAGCACGAGATACTGGATAATTGGCCCTGCAGAGTCGATCGTTGCCTTGGCGACGGAGCTCATGGGTCGTTTGGACGGCACCGAGATCGAACGCCATCGACCGAAGCGCTCGATCGCCTGCAGAAATGCCAGACCATCGATCTGGCGGTTGCGCTTTGCCCGTCCGTCAGGCGCCTCAGCTTCGGCCTCGTCCGGCACAAGAAAGCGCCGTACGAGGTGCGCCAATTCCCGCTTCGAGCACGTGAATGGCAGCGTCCGGATCAGTCGCTCGAAGCTTTTCACGTCAACTATCAACGACGCAGAACCTGGTCGCTGCATCGCACGGAGACGCTGCTCCAGGTAGTGATTCACGTCTCGCGCTACGCCTCGCCACTTGGGTTTGTTGACGTTGCGCCCCGGTGCTTCGTCCTCTTCATCGCTGTCAATCCACGCCTTACGAGTCGATACCCTGACGGTGCCACGTAAGATGACGCTCGCTTCACTGAGGCCATCGAGCAGCTTTTTGATCACCCCTTCGCACGCAGCGTCATCGGATGTAGCACTCAAGCGCACGTTGGTGGCAGACAGCGAGCTGTCGGTGCTCCCGTCTACGATTGCCAGCAGAGTTTTGTTGCGCAAAGGGTTTCGCCGCAGCATCAGCGAGCGGAGCACCCTGCCACCGTCGCATTGAGTCGCGAACGCTTGCCACTCGAGCGGAATCTCGGCCAGCTCGTTCGCTGCAGCATTCAAAACCTCCAGAAAAGGTAACTCCGCCAACTCCTTGGGTAACGACTGCAAGTTGTTGTCATTCACGTGGAGAATTTGCAGGCGCGTGCACTCTGCGATCCCCGCCGGAAGCGCTCGGAGCTGGTTCTTCTGCAGTTCACACACTCTCAAGGCTGGGAGGGCCGTGAAAAAACCTTCGGGGAGCTCACGCAAACCATTGTTCTGGAGATGCAAAGCTTGGCAGTTCGTCAGCACCAGCGGCGACCAATCCACTACGCTTCGCAGACGATTTCCACGCACATCAACGCTTAGAACGCTGTTATTCAGCGATTTCGGAGGCCCTTTGCCTTCCGCGTGGACGACGACAAGCCGGGGAAGCACCCTCAGCTGATTCTGCGCCAGTGAAATGGCTAAATGCCCTTCCGGGAGTGGGTAGGAGACCAAGGAATCGCCAGCGAGTTGATTCTGCGATAACGACAGCTCTTCCAGGCGTATGAGCTCAGCTACCGCCGCTGGAAGACACACAAGCTGGTTTTGATGAAGCAGCAGTCGGCGGAGCGTGCCAACCAAAACGTGAATTTCATCTGGTAGAGCTGTGAGCGAATTGGCATGCAAATCCAAGGTTACGAGGCGACTTCGGCCCTTCCAGTTCTTCACTACTTCTCCACGAATCGACCGCAACGAGCACCTCGAGAGATCAAGCGTCTCAAGATTTGGGATAGCCACGAGAGAACTGGGCAGCGACGTTAGTTTGTTCCCACTCAGACGAAGCTCCGTGAGCACTTCCAGCCGGCTCCACATTTCGTCGGCGCCCGCAAAACTGGCGTCACGAAGCAGATTGTCCGACAAATTCAGAGCTCGAAGGGTTTTCAAGGTCCCTAGCATCGAGGAGATCGTTGCTAGCCGGTTGTCCCGAAGATCAAGAACTCGCAACTCCCTCAGTGACGCTACGAAATCCGGAATCGAGGTCAGCACTTGCCCTGAAAGTGTCAACCCACGTAGCAACGCCAGCGTGCCACCGAGTCGAGCGTGGATACTTTCGTCGTCCTGCAACCAGCGACTGAACCCAGCAGGAGCTTGCAACGTCCGAACGTGCTGAAGCTCGGCGTCAAGTAGCTCGGTGGCGGACCGAATCCTCGCCTGCGCACCAGGAATCTTCGCGAGAAGCTCCCGCTTTCGAGCAACGAGCTCCAGCAGGTTACACCGCGCCGTGTAGCTTTCCAGCAGACGCTGGACGGCCTCGCCGCGACCCGCATCCTTCACCGCTAACGGGTCAAAGCCCCACATCCGCTGCACGAAGCGCACAAACTCGGCGTCTTCCGACACGTTGGCGTCGCTCACCGTGACGTGAAACTGGAGCAAGTCCTGCAGCGTGACCGCTTTGACCCCCACGACGTTGAGCCACGCTTCAGCAGCTTCCGTCTCCGCAGCGGAGCAGTGGCCGCGCTGTAGCTTGATCGCGGCGTGGAAATGGTGAGCTCTCGTGTGGTCCGGAGGAGGTCGGTGGCCCTCCCCTCTTCGACTATCCGCGAGCTGCTCGAACACGTACCGCACGAGCGTCGCCCTCTCTAGCGGGAGGCTGCGTAGTAAAGCCATCAAGTCTTGTGTGTCTACGAGCGCTTCGGGACTTGCCGGGTCGCTGCAGTGCTGGAACAGCAGAGCGTAGTCTTCGTGTTCGATGGGCGTCGTGGATTCCTGTCGGGTTGCGTCCTCAGCTCTCGGAAGGCAGCGTTCCGCCTCGTTCAAGAGCCACAGCAGCCTATCGACAGCCACCACGCGCTCTCGACACAAGTGGCGCTCGAAATCGAGCATGCGAATGCCGTACAGGTCCAGCCGCAGCCGCAAGTTCCTCACCAGGACGAACAGCTCGCGGCAATAGTCTCGGAAGCGCCCCGTCCCCAGCACTTCCTGCAGACACTGCAGCTTCGGCCCCAGCTCGCACGCCTCCGCCGGCGGGAGGTTGGTGGAGCTCGCGCTTTCCAACGCGCTTCGCTTGCGCTCGTGCGCCAGAATTTCGCGCTCGAGGCTCCTGCCGTCGTCCTCGAGTTTTGCTGCGACTTGCGAGAGCGCGAGCCACCGCTCCAACGTCCCAAGCTCCGCGTGAGGCGAAGCGTCCGTGATCGAGTGTCGCCGTCCCTGCGTGCCACAAAGAGAGCGGAGCGCAGTCACGCTTGACGTTGCCACCGCAACAGCATTCCGAGCGCGGTCGTTGGCCGATTGCGGACGTTGAGAGTGCAGCACAAGCTCCGGCAGACTCCGCAGCGAGTTGAGCGTCGAGATTTCGGCTGGAGACCGCGTCAACGGCACTGAGTCCGTCTTGACCATCAGCTCCGGGACCAACTCGCAGCGGGAGGAGGTGACAGGTGACGGCGAGAGCGATAATTTTATCGGAGACCGTCGTTTCAGGATCGCGGACGGACCGCCATGGGGATGGCAAGCTCGCACGTGCTCACTACGACGCCCACGTCCGCGTCGTGGCATGGCTTGCAATGCGGCGTGAACTACTCCAAGCAGGATCTGACGCTGTGGCCGCAACTGGAGCCGCTCGCTCTCTGGTTTACGGCGCAAGATACTCGACGACTGCATCGTCGTGTGCACAGCACAGCGGGGGCGATGGGTTTGCTGACGTTGAGTGAATTCCTGCAGTGGCTTGACGTCCGAGGTGAGCGACGTGGGGTGGTGCAAGGGTCCACCAAGGCTGCGCGTCCGGAGGTGAGCGACATCATGACCCCCCCACTGCGTGGGAACCGGCACGAGCACCGTCTGGACAAAGACGCGGAAGCGAAAGACCCGCCGCCGGTCCTGGAGAAGCATCTGCAGCACGTGTTCCTCACGTTCACGGACGGACGTGGCGACCGCCTGTACGCGCTCGAGTTCCTCGCTGCGATGGTGGTCACGTCCCGAGCGATCTGGGATTTCCAGGACAAGATGACGCTGTTGCTCGAGCTGTTCCACGACCGGGCGGCGTCCAGCAGCACGGCGTTGGCGTACGCAAGCGCTCAACGACTCAAGGAGACGGACGTCGCGCGGTTGCTGCTGTGCGTCATGAACGGCGTGGGTCGAGCAACTCAAGGCGTGGCTCGGGTTTGGCACACGCACGAGCTCCGAGTGGCTGCGTTTGCGCGACAAAGTGCTTCCCACTGCGTGCAGACCGTCGTGAGTACGCGCTCGGCAGCGGAGCAGGCCGGATTGGCTCCGTCAGGCAGCACAAGCGTCTCGAGTGACGAGTGTCGAGCGTACGTCGCTGCTACGCCGGCGCTGCGGCTCTTCTTGGCCCTCTTTTCGGGCGAGGAGCTCCGCAACCCGCTCACGTTTGAGCGCAGCGCTCCTCATTGTTCACGGCAGGCGGAGCTGTACGAGTCGCTACTGCGTCGATACGTGACGTTCGAGGGTCGTGAAGAGCGGCGCCGTGACAGCGCTGCACTCTTGGTCCAGTCCACTTGGAGACGTCGCTGCTCCTTGTTCGATGCGCAGCGTCGCGCCCACGATCGAGTAGCTCAGCGACACAAGTCGGCGGCACAGCTGCAAGGCTTTTTCAAGAACCGACGAGCTGCTCGAGAGCTCGAGGCGCGCGCTGAGATCGAGCGAGCGGCGCTCAACGGAGGCGTCTTTGCTGCTGGATGTGGCCCCAGCATCGGGATCCCGACGGCGGACATTCGTCAAGAGAACAAGACGAAGAACGCTGGAGCCCCCGTTCGTCTGATTGGAGCCTTTGGGAATCTCAATGCGAAGCTCACGACGTTGGCTGCGTCGTCCACCTTCGCGTTGGGTGTACAGGACGATGGCCACGCCCTCTTCGCCTGGGGGCGATGCCTTCCACGCCTCTATGCTGGCCTGGGCGACGAAAGCGAGGAGAAGCTGTGTTTCACTCATCCAACTCCACGTCAACTGCGTGTGCGACTGGCCGCTGGGATTCTAGAGGTGGCTTGCGGCTTACGACACGCGCTCGTGCTCACCCAAGATGGCATGGTCTTCTCGTGGGGTTTCAACGATCACGGACAATTAGGCCACGGCGCAGCGGAGACTGTGGCTGCACGTACCTCCGGTCGGGTTCGTTACGCATCATACTACGACGAGCGTTCGGGCGAAGACGAAGAGTACCTGGCATCCCCCACAAGACTCGTTTATTTTCAAGGTAGCGCCGCGCAACAGGCCGATCCGATCCCGATAGCACACGTGTGCTGCGGCGACTATTACTGCATGGCATTGAGTCGAGCAGGGGACGTCTTCACGTGGGGAGAAGCCTCGGAAGGCCAACTCGGCCACGGTGAAACGCACGAGTACTATCAAGTTGCTCTCGCCGACCGTCACATGGTCAGCTCGGCGTTCACGTACCTGGCCCAGCCCGAACCTGTTCTGGCACTGAGCGAGCTGCGTGTCACGCAGATTGCATGTCGAGGGAACCATTCCGCCGCCTTAAGCACTGGCCCAACGGGGTCTCGGCTCTATGAATGGGGCAACTGGGGCAGACGGCGAGGCGTGGACAGCGAGCACGCTTTCGTGCCCGAAGAAATTATCGCGGCCTCTGCTCTGCGACTGCGTCAAGTCGCCGTGGGAGATCACCACATGCTGGCCGAAGGCGCGAGCGTCTGGCTGAAGCTGGCGACTCGCACGAACGGACCCGTCCAAGCTGCGGAGCACGGGGAGGAAGAAGTGGGGTTCTTCCTCGAGCCTCTGGCTGGAGCCTCCAGCTCCCTGAAGGCGATCGAGAGCGACTTCATTGGTGAAAGCGCAATGAATCCGGGGGCGTCCTGGGTCTGCTGCCTAGTCGACCTGGACGTGGACAACGTGGATGAAGCGATCGAAGACGAATGTCCTCGTCCTCGCCCGGGTACCGCTGCAAGCTCCAAGGAGGCCGACATGGGCGCGATCTGGCAGAAGCGAGCAGAGAGATTCGCTACGAGCGTCGAGAAACTAGCGGAGTTTGACCCACGCTCGCTCCGACTGCTCGGCGGGGCATCCGGCAGTGCGAATAACGCTGCAAGCACGTACGCTCAAGGTGTCGATCAGTGGCTGCGTGGCCGGGTGGCAAACCGACTGGTGCTCATGCCCCGGGGCAAGCCCGCCGGCTATTGCGTGCAGTTCCGGCTCCCCTTGAATTCCCCCCACAACGCAGTGCCAGGACCTGAGGCGAACAACGGAGACGCTCGAACCGAGGAAAGTGCGGAAGGCGAAGACCCCGACCCCAGCACCAGCCCGGCAGCCTCTGGCGTCGTGCTGGAACTGGCCGTGTGCGGGTCCAACACGGCCAACAACGCTGTAGGGCGTCGTGGGTTTACCACGCACGTGTTCCACCCGGCCATGGAAGCGGCCGCCAAGCGCCTCAAGCAGCAGCAACTTCGCGCCCGGTCCGTGACGAAGAAGAAGCCGACGGTGACGCCGACAGAGATGAACAGCATTTTTGTGCTGGAGATCGATCAGCGCGTGCTGGCCCCGCTGGCCTCGGCCGTTGCTGAGAACGGAGCTCCCGATGGACTCGGAGCTATTGGAACTGAGAGCGAGGCAGAGCTGGAGGCGGAGACCATCATTAGCGAGATCGGGCACCGAGTCCTGGAGCTCCAGGAAGCCGGAGCGATGGCGGTTCTCGTTGTGTTGGACCTTTTCGATGCCGACGCATTCGCGCTGCAGTTTTCGGAGGACTCCGGGGTCTTCGTCCCGGTTTTCATGGCGACAAGGCAGACACAAGCTACCGTCATCGGGTCCTACGGAGACGAAGGATCCGTCTCGGAGCCTGATGAAGGCGACTCGAGCCGACGCACGTCCTGGACGGTCCAAGACATCCTGGAGCACGTCCTGACATCTCCCACCACACTCACCTCGCCACCGAGCAGTGCTAGCCCCCCACGCCGCCCCTCCATGCAGTCCATGGTGCCTTCCTTCGCGTTGCAGCCGCCGCCCCCACTTATGGCTCGATGCTTCTATCGTACCGACACGGCAGCAGCCAGGGCCCGCGGGGCGTTCGCCAACGGAGCCGCCGCCGTGCTTTTCGTGGGGAATGAAAACGCACCCGAACCTTCACTGGGAGCACTTCGTCGATCTCTTTCGGCTGCTCTCCCCACGTATACCATGAAGAAGCACCAACTCGTGGGGCTCATCCCACACGAGCACGGACAACGCTTGCGAGCTGCATCTCGCTTGTCGACCCTGGAGGCACCGATGCCGGCGCTGTCGAAGCCGCTGGTTCGACCTTGGTCTCTATCCGGAGATTCCAGCGCTGCAACGAACTGTGAATTGGTCGCTGACGTGCAGTTTGAACTGCGCGCCGGAGGCACAAGCTACGCTTGGGGCGACGCCGAAAGTGGACGGTTGGGTTTGGGACAAGTTGCTGCAGGAGGTGAGGACTCCACGGATGCACCAGAGGCCGAAGCCGCGCTTTTCCAGGACGGATACGAGGCTCTCACAGACACCACGTACAGTTTTGTGGCACAACCGACATGTATTCCAGCTCTGGCAGGCGTGGAGTTGAAGCAAGTTCTATGTGGAACCGCACACTCACTGGCTGTGACTAAGCATGGTAAGGTTTTCTCGTGGGGGCGAGGGGCACGAGGACAGCTTGGCCACCCCACCATCTCCTTACCCACAGGAGCTGCTGCTGCTGCTGCTCCTACTGATGAGTGGACACCACGGATGATACGTGGGCTTCGCTACGAGCGCGTTGCTCAGGCTGCAGCAACTGACCAGAGCTCACTCTTTCTCTCGGAGATCGCGGCACCAGCTGTGTTCGAGCAGCGCCGACGTCAACTCGCACAACTGCGAGCCATCTCTAGGCGCGACGTAGTTCCTGCAACGCTGGAGTAGGAGCTAAGCATTCAGTAGCTGAGAATATATAACAAGACTGGTACGATGAACTTTCGTTTTCCTGCTAATGCTGAAGCAGTTCACGCAGCTTCAGCACCACATCCAAGCAACGCGCGGCCTTCTCCTCGACGAGATTCGCAGCAGGATCCATCCCAGTGTTGCTCTGCGCCAAAGTCGAGCGCGAAGTACGACGTTCCAGCAGCTGTGTAAGCCTGGCCTCCGCTGCACTTCCGTTTCGACTGAGGCTTGCGCTCTTCTCGTGCCTTGGCGGGCTGGCCGAGCCCAACCGCGTAGCAGTTTGAGTCTCATCTGGTCTCAGCCCCGGCTCCTGCGGCAGCACATAGAGCTTGATGTCGCGCAACTCCCACATCTCCCAGAGCGGTGACGGCTGCGAGAGGTACACGCACAAGCTGTCGAACACGTGCGGGTTCCAGCTCACCGGCAGCTGGTCCAGCTTGACGAGCTGCCAGTTCTGCGCGTCGTCCTCGCAGTGCACGTGCTGCATGAGCGGGTAGGCGCTCGCCAGCTCTGTGCTGGAGCCGTCCACGTTCACTTGAACAATGCGCAGCCAGGCCACGTAGAAGTTGCGGAACACGAGGCAGCAGTGCAGCGAAGGCTTGCGGGGCGTTAGCAGAGACAACTTGAAGCCGACGCCGCCTGTAGCATTAGCTGTCGGGCTCACGGGCTTGGACGGAGATGGCAACGAGGTCGGAGGGGGCACGGGCAGCCGGGAGAGCTGGATCGGCAGCTCCGTCATGCCGGTATGTGATCCTAATTGCAACAGGTACAGTACACGAGAAGTACCGTCGTGCACGCGAAGGAACGCGACCTTTCAGGAGCCAATCAGAAGACGCAATTTACAGAACGTTCTCACTGTACCCATTTTGCCATTCTGGCATGTCGCTACAACTTGTAGTACAAGATCGATCTGGCAACTTGCTACACACCGTGATCTGGTGTTAGTACAGTGACGGTCTGCTCTGCAGGACTGAAAATGGAGGCTCTGTGCAACGTGACGTCGCGATCGAGCAGAGGCGGAGGGCGGTTTCCGCCGCATTCACTCCCGGTGCTTGGGCCCGGGTTCTAGTTGACCAACATGTTCGCAATCAATAGCAGAGGAGTCGCTGCCCGGGCTTGCCTTTCGCCGGCCTCTCCGTCTCAACCCGCCATGATCACCGCGTGACGGTTATCTGCTACACCTTCACTTGCAATTGCCACGAAATTGTCAGATGCTGCTGGAATAAGCTGAAGGAAGTGCGACGGTGGGGGGCGTTGCAAGTACAGCGTGACAGGCGAGAAACTGCAGCGCCTGAGAAGATTAGTGACAGTGCTCTCCCTCATCAACTCTCAACATAACGTGCGATGTATTGTAGCTGCAGAGCTCCGAAGTGCTCACTACTGCAGCTCCAAAGCTATGTCACGGGCGACAACACCAGCCGGCATGAATACGAGTCGGTGCCGGTGTCGGAGTGTGCGCTGCCTCACTTCTAGCTGTCGTTCACCACAACACCGATTCCCCAGTCGCGGTAAGACAGCAACGGCATTCCTAGCGGCCCAGAACTCCTCTAGCGAAAATATCGGCGCCTATTGTTGTCGGAGCTGCGTTGGGGGCTGCTTGACCAAATGCGTTCCGGTCCGGTCTCAAATAAGTCCCCGAACCGCGCGAAGCCAGTACCGGAGCAGGTTTTTGCTTTGCCGAGCTACTTGACTAAGCACCGAGCCAAGCTCGCTCCAACCTTCCCGCCGAGTAGTTTACCGCACGGCAATCAACCTCCAAGCTTTGGGTCTTAAAACGCACATGCAAGCGTGAGACCGCTCCATCAGGCGGGTTTCGCCGGACTAGTCAAGCGAAGTGCTGGCAGGCTCGCACTCAAACCCGCGCCAAGTCGCACAATTGTGCCGTTCGGTCGGGGCCAGAGAGAGCTATGGGCTCGAGAGCAAAACTAACTGCAACGCCTTCGCACTGCAGCCGTTATTTGGCCGGTCTTTTAGTTCCTCGCGAAAAGCGATAGCAGCTTTGCCAGTGCCGCCGACAGCAGCACGCGAGCAGCTCCATGTCCTCATTCCGCAAGACGCCGCAAGCCTCCGACCCCCCAGTCCGTCCGTCCGCCCGTCCGTCCGCCCGTCCGTCCGACATGAGCTTCGACCAGCGACGCGCGGACTTGAGCGAGGGCGAGGACGAGGAGCTCATGTTCGCCTTCGAGCAGAGCGAGCAGGACGGCGCGTTCTCGCCGCGGCTGCGCAGCGAGGGCTCGCACCTCTTCCACTCCATCGACGGCGTCCACTTTGAGCGCCCGGCCAACCCCATGGCCGCCATCCTCGAGCGCCTCGACAGCAAGAAGCGCGGGCGGGGGAACGAGGAGGACGAGGAGGACGAGGACGACGAGGCGGAGGCTTCGGAGGAGGAGAAGCCCGCCGTGACGCCCGTGCTCGCCAGCCGCAAGCGCAAGACGCTGGAGCTGCCCAACGCCCCCGCGCGCGTCATCCGCCCCGTGGCCAAGCGCTTCAAGTCCAACGCGCACGAGCGCCCCATCACGGCCCCGGCCTGTCTAATGGGCAACCTGTCGCTCCACCGCACGAGGGAGAGCGACGCCATCCTCCCCGAGCTGGAGGACGAGGGCGACGCGCCGTTCCGCTCCGCCTCCATCAACATCCCAGACAACTTCCAGCCCATACTCTGGCCGGGAGACGCCGCGGTCTCGCGCAGCTCCGGGCGGGCCCGGAGCCACTCGTGCAGCTCGTCCTCGTCCTCCAAGTCGTGGGCCAGCGGGCTGGGCCTCTTGTGCCGCCGCAGCCTGGACGTGGCGTCCCCGCTGGGCGGGCGCTTCAACGACCTGGTGCTCCACTCGTCGGCCGGCAGTTACACGGGCTCGTGAGGAGTTTGACGGAGAGAGAAGGCGCCATCGTCTTGTCCGGTTTTCATTCCCACTACCTTCTTCAGCTACACTACTTAAAACCCTCATCGACATCATGCAGAACGCGACGCAACGGCACTCAGCAGAGCAAGCATTCCACGTCCAGTCCAGTCCTCAGCCCAGAAAAAAAGCACCTTCATCGTCCAGGGGCAGACCTTAAAAACAAGCGGCGGCGGCTCCAAGCAGTGGGGCCGACTGCCAGCCAGTCAACGCAACGAACTATACCGCCGACGGGGGCCGCGGG